>PVLC010028196.1:0-21249 GCA_004027655.1 Graphiurus murinus
AAGTTGCAAAGAGCCTCACTAAGTAGCTGAGGCTGGCCACGAACCAGGATCCTCTGTTCTCAGCCTCCCAAGTACTGGGATTACATGCATGTGTCACCACACCCGGCTAAGACTTTTTAGAGAGGAGTTTGCAAACTCACTGCACATAATCCATAGCTGGCTCTCAGTCCTATTCTATTTGGCCCACACAGAATTTAAAAAGAAAATAAATTTGAATTAGCTGCCAACATAGAAAGGAGCCAGAAGATTTAATATAAAAATTTGGCTTTCCAGCTTCTCTTTAACTGTCAGAAGATTTGATGGCACTTGCCCTGCATTCCCACAGGCAGAACTGGCTGGAGTGGAGAGGCTGTGTCCCCTTCAGGCAGGCAGCGCTTGCCTTCCACCAGCGCATGGGTGGAGCCTGTTTTGCTCAGGCCGGCAGGCTTCTGAAAACCCTAGCTCATCCTCCAAAGTGTTTTCTGAATACTTTAGGAATGTGAGGCAGATCCTCCTCCGGTCATCCAAACACAGGGTTTCACTTCTCAGGACAGGTGTGTCCACGACCTTGCCTCTGTGCAGCAGGAGGGCCCTCTGTGTCCAGCCCGGGGTCAGGGGCTGCTGCCCCTCTGCTAGGCTGAGAGTGCTTGATGAGCACTGCTCCAGACTCCTGCTCTTCCTGCATCCATTTTAAATTATGAATTTAATTTGTATACATGCCCTGGAGCTGCTGGAAACGTAGTGTATGGTTTTATAAATCTACTAAATTAAAAATATGTACCTCTTCTGAATCCCTTACACTTATTGCCAGCCACATACACAGAATGCAACTTCTCCTTGCAAAGGGGAATACACACTCAGTTTCTAGAGGAAAGGAGACAAGCATGGCGTACTCCTTGGGAAGAAGGCAGCAAATAGACCCCAATGCTTCCCATTTCACCTGCCTGAATGCCTGCCCTATTAGACCCACTCTGGATCTGCACTGATCACCTATAGCATGGTGTGCATACTACAGCTCCTGGACTTGTTCTATGAAAGTTGGCACGAATTCCTTGGCACGCAATGTCAGGGTCCTGATAGGTCCCCTCAGCCTAGCATTTGCCATAGCACCGACAGGTCTTGGCCCGAAAGCTTCCTTCCAGCCCTGAGGAGCTAGACATAAGGCCAGTGACAGATAGGGGTCAAGGACAAGTGGGAGGATTCTGGCATGTCTCTTGGTGAGGTCTCCTGTGGGAATGAGTTCCAGTGACCCACAGCCATCTGCCCATAATGCACCTGCTGTGGCTCCTCCCCTTTCTCATCCCCTCTGGTGCTTCCTGAGACCACCTTCCAAAAAAATTCCTCACACCTGAGTCCCAGGCACAGGGTCTACTTCTGGGAAACTCAAACTCCACGTTACGATGATATGTTTTCCTTTCTAATCGAGGAACTTGGGGCTACTCATTTAGCCTCTCTAAGCTGCAGTCTCCTCATGTGTAACATGAGGAATGTGACTAACACCTGGCCCGTGGAGCTCTTGTGAGGACCACATGGCATAATGCTCTTAGTGCAAGAGCTCTCAGTCACTGTCAAATAGGTTACTGTTCCTTCATTTGGTAAACTTTTACAGGGATCTGAGGTGTTGAGACTGTGGGGAATTCAAAGGTCAGTGAGGTCCCTACCTTCAGGGGGCTTTCATACCTGATAGGCAGAGGGCCAGCCTTGCAACAGGAGGTTCTATGCAACACAGCCAGATTACAGTGGTGACCAGGGCCAGCCATAGAGGGTTGCTGGCTACCTCATGGCCATGACCTTCATGCTTTTGCTGCCCTCCCCATGCCCAGGCAAGGTACACCTTTCAATGCAGTGGAAGGGGAGCCTCTCCTAACCAGCCCAGCAGTCCCCTGGCCCCTGCCCTGATCTGCTAGCCTTCCACCATGGGTCCTTCCTGCAGGCCCCTTCACTAACACCATCCATTACAACGCTAACAGTGTGCAGCCCTTTCTCCACCAGCATGTCAACTGATAAACTCCCCAAGTAAGCTCCTGGGAGGGGGTAGAAGCTCCCCAGCTAAAATATGAGCTGCCTCACACAGCTTTATTGATTCAGTAAAATAAATCTCTGCAGGAGCTAATATTGACTTTGGCTATGAAAATGGAAGTGAAGAACCAACTGCATATTGATTGGGGAAGGAACTGGGACTGGATGCTGGGTGGGGAAAACACAAAAAACAAAAACCATCTGGCTGAGAAGCAGCAGCAAGGAGTGTTAGGAAGAATGGGGTCAGGAGGCCTAGTTCTGGTTTTCAATGACCTCTGGGTATCCCTGGGCAAGGAATACAGCTCTTCCATGGGCTTTGATACCTCATGAATCAAAGGAGAGGGTAGACAGGCCAGTGGTCCCCAAACATCAGCCTGAGGCCACAAGAGCCAGCTCTTCAAAATCACCAATTTCTGGAAGCATCCCAAGAGTCTCTGACCTGACAATTGCATGACGGCCCCCTAGAATTGTGCACCATGCCTGGAGCACAGAGTGGCCAGTCACCTTAGCCCTCAGGCGAGATGCTGGCCCCAAGAGCAGTTGTGACTGCTGTAACTGAGAGCTGCCTCCAGGAACCTCAGGTGGGCTGGCTGCCCTAACATACAGGTTTTGCACTGGGTTCCTGAAAATGAGCCATTGGGATCCCTGGCCTGGATTAAAGGAAGCCAGAAGGAGGGACAGAGGGAATGTGAGAGACAGAGAGAATGAACCCAGGAAAAGGCTGGTAACATTACTAGCCCACCTTAAGACAACAAAGCAAAGATGTAGCAGTGTCTAAGAGGAGGAGGACATGAAGGACATAGGGCCCCTAACCTCAGCAGTCAGTGGTAGAGAGGACACTAACCTCTGCCTTCTCCTGTCTGCCCAGAGCACCCAGTGTTCTAGGTGAGGGGCAGTGATGTGGAGTGACAGCTATTGCAGTCTTGGGGTGGGCAGCTGAGCTGTGCTGGACATCTCTAGAGCTCCCAGAGGAGAACAACCATTGCACAGGGCCCAGTGGCACAAGCAGGTAGGGACAGTGAAGGAGATGGGACATTGGAAGCCTCCTCCTGCTATACCCATGTCAATTCAGGAAAAGTGGCAGGCGGAGGAGAAATGTTTCCCTCCTGGTGGTTGAGGGGTGCCTCAAGGGTTTATGGGAGACAATGGAATTCCCTAACTCCAGGGAAGAGTCCTAGATTTTGGGTCTTGGTGGGAATTTGGTCCCCAGCTTATTCCTACTCCTCATATACGTGCCCGTCCCCAGCCTGGCTTTCTCTGGCTTAGTGTTCCCATAAGTTCTCATAGGTGAGCCCGGCTCCTATATCTCTGCCTCCATTGGCCTGGAGAGCACCTGCGGGCCTGCCCTCCTTGTGCCCTTGATCAACCCTATCCCCACTAACCCTAGCATTGTAATCTACTGCTTCTCATGTGCCCTTCCCTGCCCAGGCTGAACCCTATTTCTGCCTCCTTGGCCCATTTACTGTCTGGGACTCTCTGCTTAGCTTGTGTGTGATCCTGGCTCCTTCCGGCCTGCCTCCAACATGGCCTGGGGATGCTGCCTGGGAAAATGAGGTAACACACAGCAGTGCCTGTGACACAGGGTCTGGTGTGTGCATGTGGGCCCCCACACAATCCTGTTCTGGGCCTGTTAGGTGAGCGGTTCCTACAACTGAGTCCAATGACTAGAAAGAATCTTCACAATCATCTCTATCAGCCCCGTCTCAGGTAAGGTGAGAAGGGAATTCGAGGATTGGGAGTGTGATTCAGGGGCAGAGCACTTGCCTAGTATGTCTGGGTTCCATCCGCAGCATAACAAAAAGAACCCCAGGAGAAGGGCACACCAGGATTGGGGTCAGTAGAAGCTCCGTGAGTTCTGGCGGCTTGCCCCGCCCCCGGGGCCACGCACTACCCTCGTCCAGTGGCAGCACTGCGGCTGGCTGCCTGGCGCCCGCACCCTAATCCACTCTGCCACTCCAGCTTGTTAATTTTATGCTTCATCAGCTGGCAGCTGCAGAAACCTTTCGCTTAGGCAGGATAAAGATCCGCCGGCATGGCCTGGCCTCCTCCACTTGACTTTTGTGGGTGTTTTATTTGTATTTTTAATTATATAAGTGATGCATGACCACAATCCTACTGTAAAAGGTTTGAGCACTAAAAAAAATAATAATAAAATAAACACATCACCCTTTTACCACCCTCTCCTCAAAGTCAGTGCTGTAACGCTTCAGTGTATCCCTGTTAGTGGATTTTGCAGCATAAATCCAGGCTGCTGCCTTGCCTTATGAAAAGAAAGAATGTCCTGGAGACCAAGAATCTCCACTCACAGGTTTTGGTAGAACTGTACCTACTTAGGGATGAACTTGACTGGTAGGGAAGAAATTAGTGGCAGGTTGTAGAAATTAGTGGCAGGTCAAAGTTGGAGGAAGGACAAGAGATGAAGGGGTGTCCTTACCTTTCGGTTATCTTTGAAGGCATCAGCAGTGGCAGTAAAATGCGGAATGACCCTCTGACAATGTGGGCACCCTGCATGAAAGGGGACAGTGTCACACATGCTGGGAAGCTGTAGACCCAGGGCCCTTTCCAGGAGCCTCATACTCTGCCCACCCCACTGTCAGGGTTCTTGTGTCAATGTTGCCACTTAAACTACCCTGCACCTCACCTATGGGCATCAGTGCACTCTGCCCCAGGACCTCCCATCCACCACCTGGCCTAAGAGGTAGCTCAATGTGTCGTGGTTTTTTTTTGTTGTTGTTTTTCCTTTTTGTGGCACTGGGAATTGAACCCAGGGTTGTTTTGCCTGAGCTACACTCCTAGCCATTTTTATTTTTTATTCTTTCAGAACTGGAGATTGAACCCAGAGGCATTCTACCTTCAAGCTACACCACTAGGCCTTTTTTAAATTATTATTATTATTATTCTTTATTTTTGAAGCAGGGTCTCACTAGTTTGCAGAGGGCCTCACTTATTAGCTGAGGCTGGCCACTAACCTGTGATTCCCCGTCTCAGTCTCCCAAGTACTGGGATTAGAAGCATGCACACCATGCCCAGCCGTTTTTATTTAAAAATTGGGTCTTACTAAGTTGTTGAGGGTCTCTCTAAGTTGCTAAGGCGGGTCTTGAACCTATGAGCCTCCTGTTTCAGCCTCTCAAGTACTGCCATGTGCCACTGCCCTGCGGGCTCTCTGTGGTCTTATCTGCAGGCTCCTTCCCTAGAGGTTGCCCTGGGGACCAGGCAGAGCCTGATCCAGGACACAGAGGGAGCACTGGGCTCAGGAAAGGAGTATGTGTATTCAGGATCTCCTGAGCCTGTTACAGTTTTGTCTTGCCTTGGGAAGATAAAAATCTCTTCACTTCATCACTGAGGAAGGTGGAGAGGTGGGGGCCAGGGACAACCACTCTGCCAGAGCCCCTGCCTCCCAAGCTTTGATGCTAACTTCCACTCCTGGCAAGCCCCACCCTTGCTCTACACCCCTAACTTGGAAGCCAGGGACAGGAGGAGCCAGGTCAGGCCATGAGGAAGACAAGCTGCAGGGGGTTACCAGACACTTCCTGTCCTAGGGAGAAGGCCTGTCAGAGGGGAGGAGGGTCCACTAATATGTGTTCTTCCCTCATGGTCTTGGCTCTTGGTCTGCACTGAAGCCCTTCTGGCTGGAGTGCAGGGGAGGGATCTGTGTAGGTCATTTTCTCCTCTTGTCACAATGAGCCCGGGGAGCTGCAGGCACTCTGGCCCTTCCCACCGTGAACAGATCAGAACCCCAAACCACCCCTCTCACCATTCCCCAGATACTGATGAACAGATCTGCCACGAGGACAAAGTGGCTTTGACCCTGACTGTGGTAATTAATTCTGATCAAAACACAGATGGGAGAGGACACGAATACACTCCATGGGGAGACCTGGCTCCAGCCAGGACTCCCTGATGAATGGCCTGCACTACCCACCTTCGGGAAGCAGAGATGACAGGGTGGGGACAAGAATAGCTGTGATCTTCTGCTTTCTCCAATTCAGAATAAGATGATAATGACTGGCATTTCAAGGGGTTTTGTGAAACCAAATTAAGGCTAAGCTACACATTTAATCCGAATTTAGCACTTGCGCTGGTTTCTGAGGTAAGTGGGCCCACCCATATGGCCTGACTGGCCGAGTGGTCAGCTGGCCCCAGAACAGCATGGGGGCGGGGATGGTGAGGGGGTTCTGCTGGAGTTTTCCAATATCTGATGCAGAAGGAGCAGAAGAGACCTGGGCTGGTTATGGTTATATCAGAACTAAATGAGACAAAGTGCCTGTGCAGCCTACGTGGCAGGTACCAGATGGATGACTTTTAATTGCCTAAAATGTCAATTACAAGTAACACTTAACTAATTTGACCTAACAGAGGGACAAAAAGCTCCAATTTGTTAAAATGTCATATTATAAAAGTGATGTTATATAATTTTCAAAACATTTAAAGACACATCTATTGGCTACAACATCCGTCAGAGACTAATCTTGTGGCAGCTACAGGCACCTGTGAATGGCACAGAGCCACTAACAGTATTAGGCTGGCTGAAAATAACCTACTCCCATCCTCAAAATCTTCTTTGACTGTTAAATTTTCCCTTTTAACCTCTTTGTTCATTGAGAGTATAAAGGTAACTGTCAGCCTGGTGCAAATTTCTGTACCATTAGTTTAAAATATCTGGGGCTCAGACTAATGGCTTCTGTTGCATCTCATTTTCTGATTATCCAAAAGAAAAGAACACAGCAGAATGAAAGCTGGAGAGGAGGATATTTTAGAAAGTGCATGAAGATGTTTCCAAGAGGTGTCAGATGGGTCAGAGTGGCTTGATTTTGTAGAAATTTAGGCTTTAAGTCGGGGGTAGTGGTGCATGCTTGTAATTCCAGTACTTTGGAGGCTGAGATAAGAGGACTACAGGTTCATGGCCAACCTCAGCTACTTAGGGAGGCCCTCCGCTACTTAATGAGACCCTGTTTCAAAATAAAGAATAAAAAATAGGGCTAGGACTGTAGCTAGGAGGTAGAATGCCTCTGGGTTCAATCCCCAGTAACACACACACACACACACACACAGCACTGCACCTGAGGAGCAGGAAAAGCCTCCTTCAGAGTGGGGTGAAAGGAACAAAGACCAAGGCTGGGACAACAGATGTCAACCTGGACACTGAGCCAAGCTAGCCTAGGAGGGCAGTCCCCATGACCACCCACGCAGGGTTGACATGGGGCAGCAGGTGTGGGGGTGAAGAGGTGGGGGGAGGATGTGGGCAAGGGCAGATATGGGGGAGTAGGAAACTAGGGGTGAGACAGGCTATGAGGGGCAAGCTTTTGCTCTTTACTTTGTATCTTCTCAGTGTTTGGCTTTACTGCTTGAACTGTCTGCAGTGTTTAGGTCTGGCTCTAGTCCTGGGTGAAAGAGAGGAGGTGCTTCTAGAGGAAAGTATTTAGACTGAACTTTCTAAGTCCACCCAGTAGCTGGTCAAGAACTCCTATTTTAATAGCCAGGTGCTTGCTCATTAAGAAAACTCTGTCTCACAGAACTGTGCCTGTGACAGAGAGAACCACCAGAGCTGAGGAAGGGCCTGCACTAAGGCCCACTGACACAAGGCCTTGGGCAGCTCACATCTCTCCTGGGTCTCAGTCCTCCCCAGGCCTGAAGGAAGATGTTAACTTCTCAAAATCCACACAGGCTTCCAGGCCCACTCTAAGGGCAGATGAGGACAGTGATAGGCTCTTTAATGGATTGAGAGAGTAAGTCCCACTCTGAGAAGGGGCTGATGCTGAGGGGCAGGCGGTAGCCCTTCCCAGACAGACAGAGGAGACATTACAGATTACTAATACTTGAACAGGGGGGGCAGGAGAGGAGCAAACAGGAGGGCTGGCTACAACTGAGCGGGTTTATGACTAGATTGATTTGCCTGGCTTCTCTGTAGACGGCAGCTTTTATTATCCTCACTCCATTAAGCTGAGCCGCAACCTGGGGGAGAGAGAGAAGGGCAACAGAAGAGTGGGAAATTCTAAGAGCCTTTTCTTCTAAGTGTCAATTAACAACTTTGAAATGGGAATACACAAAAACCCGAGGTCACAAACATCAATGTTAGCAGACCTGTCATATCTTCAGCTTAAGCTTTGATTAAAATGAGAATCACATGGGACCTCAGATGCCCATCCCTGCACTGGTGTGTCAAACTCAAATGGCTCTGAGCCCCTGGGGAAGGCCAGGGAAGGGGGTTTCAAGGCCTCAAAGGTGGAGTCAGTGCCTGGAGGAGGAGGAAGAAGAGGAGAAAGGAAGTGGCCAGGTGAGGGGCAGGCAGCATGGAAGAGCCCAGGGATGTAAGCAGGCTGGTCCCCAACACAAGCAGGAGAGGGCTTTAGGACTGATAGGAGAAAGGTATCTAACATGTGGACAAGAGCCTGACAGGGCTCACACATGAGGCCAAGGATGCTAAGGTCCTCCCAGGTTGGAACGGAACTGGGAAGCTGGCTCCAAGTAGAGATGACTCCAGCGCTGACCAGTGGCTGCCTCAGTCTCCGGGGTGAGGGTGGGGGCCAGCACATCTTACTTCACCCTTCATAAGCATGAGCTACTTACAAGGAGCATAGAACATGGCCAAGGTGTGTTTCTTCTTCTTCAGGGTGTCCCGGAAGTTGTGGCCCTCCAGATGCAACACACCGGTCTGCTGCTCTTCCCAAGTGGGGTCTGGGGGTGCGGGGGCTGCAGGGCTGCAGGAAGTGGGGGGAGAGCAGTTATGAGGAAGGAGTCGAGATTGGCAAGCATACCCCCACCCCCAAATCCCAACCCCTTGGGAACACATGAAGAATTCTTGTGTATTCCTTCTGAAATTTCACTATAAAACCTTGGGTTAAAGTACCCACAAATCTGTACCTTCCGCAAAGATACTTCCTCTGAAGACCCTCAGGGAGCTGTCTGCTCCCATTTGGAGCAGGCACATCTCTAGGGGTGACGTTACCCTCTTGTCAAGGGTATAGTACCTCCTTACCTGGTTCCCGGGTCCTCCCTCCCAGGGGATCATAAACCACCTTCCATTATCTTCTGTTCCTAAGCGTTTTTTTTTTGTTTTTTTTTTGCAGTATTAGGGACTGAACCCACGGGCATTCTACCTCCAAGCTACATCCCCAGCCCTATTTTATATTCTTTATTTTGAAACAGGGTCTCACTAAGTTGTGGAGGGCCTCATTAAGTAGCTGAGGCTGGCTGTGAACCCAGATCCTCTGGTTTCAGCCTCCCAAGTACTGGGATTACAAGCATGTGCCACCATATCTGGCCTATTTTTATTCTTTACTTTGAAACAGGGTCTCACTAAATTGTGGAGGGCCTCACTAAGTAGCTGAGGCTGGCCATGAACCTGCGATCCTCCTGTCTCAGCCTCCCAAGTACTGGGATTACCAGGTGTGCCACCATGACCGGCTTTGTTCTGGTAGAGAGAGCACAGCCAAGGAGTAAGGTAGGCCTGGGTTCAAATCCAGATGACTTGCCGGCTATGTGACCTTATGTAAGTGACTACTGCCTCTGTGCCTCCATTGTCCTTTCTGTGAAGTGAGGACAATGGTACCTGTATCTGGGACCTTGATGAATGCAGAGGCGGTATATGTAAAGCACCTACTTGGTCAAGCAACTGACCTTTACTGAGGACCTGGAAGCTCTAGTACAAACGCACTGAGTACATTTTCACAGCTATTTTTCTGTCTTTGCCTGCCTGCTGGTTCCCTCTACTCTGCCTCACACAAGGCCGAGCTTGTGTAGTTTGGATCTAGAATGCCCTGCAAAGGCCCATGTGTTGCAGTCTTGCTCCCCAGAGTGTCGCTCTTGGGAAGTGGTGGAAACTAGAAGAGGTGGGGCCAAGTGGAGTTTTAGGTCATTGCCAGCAACCACGGACTGAGACCTCCAAAACTGTGAGCCAAAAAGCCCATTCTAAGTGGATCACCTCATCAGGTACTTGTAATAATAATGGAAAGCCGACCACCACAGAGCTCCAGGGTCTTTAAAAGTCTTTGTTGCCCTTGTTTCCCTGTCTACAGCACATGTCTCTCCTATCCTTACTCCTCTGAGAAATGTCTCTGGGGTGGGCTGCCTGAGCTACTGCTGGCCTGGTGCACAGGGAGCCTGGAATCAGGCCACTGAACTCTCACCTTTCAGGAGCCCTCTCTACCAGCGCCTACAGCACCCACATCCCCTGCCTCTCCCCCAGCTCTTTCCTATTCTAGTTCTAGTCCAAGCTGCTGCAATTCTTGAAAGATCTTATCCCTCTGTATGCATGACTTCAGTGACATTGGTGGCTAAGCATAACTGGAGCTCTGGTCCCTTATCCAAGCCCGTTTCTAGGTAGGTAGGTATATATATATATATATATATATATATATATATATATATATATATATATATGTGTGTGTGTGTGTGTGTGTGTGTGTGTGTGTGTGTGTGTGTGTGTGTGTCTGTGTGTGTCTGTCTGTGTGTGTGTGTGTGTCTCTCTCTCTCTCTCACAGGGGATCGAACTTAAAAACATACAACCTCTGAGCTATACCCCTAGCCCTATTTTATGTTCTATTTTGAAACAGGGACTCATTAAGTTGCCAAGGCTGGCTCTGATTATAGGTGTGTACCACCACATATGTTTCTAGTTTTTTTTTCACCTACTGCAGCTAGAGGTCCCACTGTTACTTCAAACCCATCAAAAAGGAGAACATATTACTCTTCCCTCCTTCATACTTCCAAGTCAGTTTTTTCCCCCCAACTTCTTCACATTGGTATGGCACCCCTGTACCGGTGACCAAGGCTGGCCTTTCCCCACCTGCCTGTCCTCCCCACTTCTCTTTGTCCTAACAGCCTCCTGGCTCCACGGTCGACACCACCAACCTGACCTTTCTCCTCTACCTTGTCCCTGAAGGCTGCCTTCCCCAGTTGGCCACTGGCAGGTACATTTCAATCACCTGCAGTTTGGCTGGTCACCTGTGCACACACTAGGAAATACCATGTACCTCACCTGGCATCATCTGCTCACCCTGCTTCTAGGGGAAGAATCTTAATCCCTACTCCAGAGCCATCTGCTGCACATCACCCAAAGGCTCCTGTCCAAGTGCATGAAAGAAACACTATTCGTCCCTGCATGGGGCCCTTGACCTCTCTGAACCCAGGACTCTCTTCATCAATAAAACAGGAATAAAATCTGACCTTAGTAGGAGGAGCAGATGAAATGGAGCACAAGTTAGGAAAGCAGAGGGCTGAGCATGTGCCTAGCCTGTGTGGGGTCTTGGGTTCAAGCCCCAGCACTGCAAAAGAAGAAGAGACTGGAAAGCATTCTGTGAAGGCTGGGTATATCATCGCTTGTCACATAGTATCAGTTAAAGTCCCCTGAGACCTAGAAAACAGCTTCCACATGGTGCACTGTGCTATAAACACTTTTCACAACTTTTCATACTTAATTCCCTAGACAAGTCTAAGGGAAACGTATCGCCTTCATTTTACAGATGAATGTAGGTCTCAGACTCCAGAGGCCACATTCTCAACTGAGTGCTCTTCTGGCTCTCAGTAGCAGGGTGCACACACAGGAGGGACACATGTTCCTGTGCTCACAGTGTCTAGGACTTGAGCACTGATTAGCTCCCGTAACCCCCAGTATATCAAGAATGTGACAGATTTTGAAGACAGACCCTTTAAAAGGATAACTAAGTTGAGGTTGGGCCCTCATTAGGGTAGACTCTAATTCTATATGTCTGGTGTCCTTATAAGATAAGATTAGGTTACAGACATACACACAGGAGAAAGACCACAAGGTACGAGCATAAGATGGTCATTTAAGTCAGGCGTGGTGGTGCACATCTGCAATCCTAGTACTTAGGAGGCTGAGAGAGGAGGATTGCAGGTTTGAGGCTAGTCTCAGCAACTTGGTGAGACCTTGCTTCAAAAATGAAAAATAAAGAAGGGCTGGTGGTATACTTTGGAGGTAGAATGTCTCTGGGTTCAATCCTCAGTACTCAAAAAAAAAACCAAAAACAAAAACAAAAAACAGGCTTCTAGCTTCTAGAACTATAAGAAAAGAAAGTTCTGTTGTTCAGCCACCTAGACTGCACTACTTTGTTCCCTAGCAATCTTGCATACAAGCTCTGTCACGCCTGCCTTGGTTCCTGTGGGCCCCAAGCCAAGGACAGTGGGCCACAGGGTTACTCCACCTCCTCAAGCTAGTTTCCAGTGCAGACAGCAGCAGCTAGGACCTGCTGCACACATCAGGAGACTTACTTACTTGTGTATCCACTCAATGATCTTCTGCTTTGTTTTGAGATCAGGCACTGCATATCTCTCTCCATTCTTAAAATACTTCAATGTAGGAAACTCTGAGATGTGGAATCTTTCTGTCAGGGCCTTGTTGACAGTGGAATCGACAGCTGCAAGGACACCAGAGCTCTGGGATGGGGGAAAGGCCAACCATGCGTTACAGCCTCAGATACAGTGCTGGCAGAAAAGAGGAGCCTAGATGCTGGCCCCGAACCCCTCCTGGACCCTCAAGAACTTTTTGGTGGACTCATACATCCCAGGGAATAGCTAGACACTGGCATGCCCCTCATTTCTCATTTATGGGCTGAGATGAGGTTTTAAAAACTGTCTCACTAACCATAATAGGCATCCTGGGGCCTATTCCCAATAGTCAAAGTTCCAGAGAAAAGAGGGAGCAGGCAGAGGTCACTAGGACAGATAAAGGAACATGGCCACAGAGGCTTTCTGCCCCGCTCCATCCCTGGTAGGGCCCCCACCTGTCCAACCAAGGTGTTTCTATCAGGGATATGGGAGAATGGCAGGCTTCTGGGGCCTGGGAGAGCTGCCTCAGGGCTTGCAGGGAAAATTGCTATCATTATTGCACATGGCAGCAACTCTTCAAAGGGTATGGTGAGGGGGCCAGGGAAGGAGGCTTACGTCTGCTTCTCCGTGGAGGATTTCTGCTGCACGCTCAAACTCTGGCTTCATCTTCTTACAGTGTCCACACCCTGTGGGAAAAGAGCAAGAGAAACTGTTTCCATGACATGGAGGTCCCAGTAAAGACCCCTGTGCTACCTCTTCAAGAGAGTCTAGCCCCATTCCCAGAATCTAGGGTCCCTAGGAGAAAAGACTATGAGTGCCAGGTTAGTGAAAAGAACTCTTCTGCCTAATCCATTGGAGGTGGGCTGGGATATTGGGATGCCCAAGGGACAAGAATGAAGTAACTACAGAAACAACACTTGCAACACGTTTACAGTCCTGGTGTGCTGGGCTCTGAGCTAGTGCTTTGCATTCTCACATCAAGGTAGGAACTGACATGATTCCACTAACGGATGAGAAAACTGAGGTGCCAAGAGGGCAGATAGCTGCCCAAGACTGTACACACAGCTCCAGGTCAGAGCCAGCTACCAGCTAGAGGTTGCAGGCCTGGGAAGCAAGTGCCTCCTAACACCACATGACTGTCATCAGCATCTTCTCTGGACCTTAAGTTGGGAATAAGAAGTTACAGAAGCAAAAGTTTGTGGGAAAAGTTAAGTTCTAGTTGTCCCCATTGAGAGGGGGTATGACAGGTATAGAGGTTTGACTTACTGTTTCCAAACTAGTGGCATTTTCTTGGGATAAAGACTGCTTGGCCCTTTCCTTACAACCACATGAATCATGTCAGATATCATGAAGAACACAATTGGATATATTAAGAAAGAAGCAGGCACTCTGTGCAGATGACACCAGGTATATATAAGCTGTTTCATTTTCATAGGTGAGCATCCTAGCTTCTGATGCTGGTGGGGCTGCGAGGTAGGGGACTGGCCTGGCTCAAGGACGTGTGAAGGCTGCTTTTAAGGGGAACTTGGCTGCATGAGGACCTCACATAAACTAGGCTCAGCTGATGCTGAGATGTGACTCAGCCTTCCCGGGTATGTGGGAACTGACAGCACCACAATTCTGATTGTTAGGAAAAGAAAGAAAGACAGAAGATCACAGGCCTGCATGATCAGAGACCTCCCATGTGTTCATAAGAGCCATCTGAGACACAGAATCGGCTTTCTTGCCTCCAACAAGCCCTTGGCTGGAATGAAGGCTCCCGTCTCCTCCAAGGTCATTCCTGTAGACCTCAGCTCCAGGTGGTACCAAGACACAAGCCTGACTTGTTCTTAATCTTTCCATTCGATTACGACCTATACAGCCTTCTTTAGTCCAATCTTACCCCATCTCTTCCAGAGACAGGGGCCCCAGAGTGGCTATACCCACTGACTGATAATACAAAACAGAACTGATTACCAACCCCCCCCGGCAATGTTGGCTTTTTGGAGGAGCAGATGAAAAGACATGTGGAGGCAAGTTAGTAAGAGACTGGGACAGTCTCAGGGCAAGAGCAGCCTCAGAGGAACCAGGATGTCCCCAAGCCCCATGCAGCACTCTCTCAAAGGCTCCTCTGGAAAAGCCGAGTTCCTGGTCCCCAGGGCACTGCCCCTGGGCTCAGAAGGGGCAAGCTGGCTCTGTCCCACCTCTGTCTCAGCTCACTGAGGAGACTCCACCCTCACCCCATGAACTGTAGAAGGATCAAGGTCATCATATATTTTGAGTTATAAGAACATTATTTTCCAAAAATGAACATTTAGTGTCACCATAACTCATGTGTCATTTTCTAAACAATCAGGTTACAAAAGGTTCTTATGGCAAGTCAGTTGGTTGTTTTCCCCACAGAAACAATTTTATACTCAGATTACAAGCAGATTCCCTGGAGCAACCACAGAAGCCCATGTAATGGAATGTACCTTAAGCATACAGAGTGTTTCCATTTCATTGAACCTGCCCCCAGATGGGAAACCACAGCCTGCAACCCAGCAGCATGGACCTGGCCTGCAGTGCTGCTCCTCAGGCCCAGGACAGAGGCTCTGTGAAAGCGGGGGAGCCAGGCAGGAGTGCAGGCCTTGGGGTCACTGATGAAAAAAAGCCTAATGAAAGCTACTCCCCTACAGATCTAACTTCACCTCCAATTTCATGAACAATTTCCTAGGGGTCCCTATCCCCTCACAGAACTCAGATTCTAGTTAAGAGGCCAGGGCAGAGGATGGTCTGAGGCCAAGCTGATCCTTCTCAGGGGAGGCAGGTGGAAGAACACAGAGGGCTGCCCTGCAGGTGTCCAGGCTCAGATGCCCTTCCAAGCCAACCCATGGGTATGAGTAAATGGGATATTCTGTGGAAGGTTCCGCTGCCTTGACATGAAATATATCGAGATTTTAAAAAAATGTTTGAATCTAACAACAACAACAACAAAAGGAATAAATCATTCTCTGGGGCTTATGGCCAGAATGAAAAGGATCTACAACTCTTACAGTGATATCTATCCCCATTCACCTGCTACCTCCAGGCTGATAGCTCCCTGCTCCCTGTCCAAGGTGACATTCTCCTGCCCCCAGCTGACTTCTCCTGAGTAGGGTGGAGTGAGGAGGCTTGCCGAGCACAAAGAGGCTTTGAGAGAGGAAGCTCAGAGCCACTCCTGCTGCTGTGGTCTGTCATCCAGAGTCCAGCCTGCCTGGAGAGCACAAGTAGGAGATCCCTGCCAAGTCCTCCAGGGTACTGCCTGGAGACCGGCTGGCTCGGCCCAGCAGCACACACTGGAGGATGCCTGCACAGGTCTCAAGAGGTGCTCCCCTGCACCCTTCTCCCCAAACGTAGTGTGGGTGGTACTGCTGGCAGGCCAGCTACTGGCAGGGCTCACGGTCAAGGTGGATGGTGGGACTGGAGTGGGCAAGAGAAGAGAAAGAAAAGACAGCCATTGCCACTAATGGAAAGTCACTGTTTCTAAGTGTCCCACTCCATGCGGCAGGACCTCTCAAGACCCCCCTGCTCCCAGGTACTACAGAGCGTGCCATCTTCAGACCTTTATCAGGTTCCTGCTCTTTGGTGCCTCTGCCCTCCTGGAGTGGCACCTCCATGCCACCTGTCATCTTTTAGCAGTGGTGGGCTGGAGACAGGCTCTGAGGCTGAGAACTGGCTCACTGTGAAAAGTGACCATGACCAGCCCATATCTGTCACACACATGGAAGGCTGGCTGGGGTATATGCCCAGAAAACTCCAGATTCTTTGGCTTCTGCACTTCCAAACTTGTCTCCCAGGAGTCCCTGAGCAAGGGAAAGCTTGCTGTCTTATAGGCTTCTACATATTCTATCCCTACAGCTCCTGAATGTGTGAAAGAGCTCAGTAGGTCCACTTTATTTTATATTTTTGGAACTGGGGATTGAACCCAGGGGCATTCTACCTCTGAGCTACACTCCCAGCCCTATTTTATTTTTTTAGAAACAGGGTCTTGCTAAGTTGCTGAAAGCCTCAGTAAGTTGCTGAGGCTGGCTTTGAACCTATGATCCTCCTGTCTCAGGCTCCTAAGTATTGGGATTACAGGCGTGTGCCACCATGCCCGGCTAGTAGATCCATTTTATAGATCCAGAAATTGTGGCTCTGGGAGATGAAAGGATTAACCCACCAGGGCCATCAACACCTGGTCACTCTTCATCACAGCCCCTTCCCAATGGGTACGGCCTCTCCACGCACAGCGCCCACCCTGGACAGCCTTCAAGATCCCATCTGGGTTCTGGCCCTGCTTTAAGCCTTCCCAGTTCACTCCAGCCCCACTAAATAATTTATTTCTCTTCTAGCCACAAAATATTTCTTATTCAGTTATTTCCACAGTATTCACATCAAATTCCTTTGCTTAAAACTTCCCAGGGAGCCAGGTGAACACTTGTAATCCCAGTACTTGGGAGGCTGAAATGGGAGGATCTGGGTTTGTAGACAGCCTCTACTACTTAGTGAGGCCTTGTGTAACTTAGTGAGACCCTGTTTCAAAATAAAGAATAAAAAATAGGGCTGGGGGTATAGCTTGAAGGCACACCAAGTTCAATCCCCAGTACCTCAAACAAAACCCAAAAAACCTCCCAGGGCCTTCCTATCACAGGTAGATTAAAGTTCAAACTCCTTGTTATGGCCGCAAGCCTTGTATTACCTGGCTCCTGCTTGTTTTCCAACCTCAACTCAGGTCACTTCCTTGCTGTCCTCTTTGCGGCAGCCTCAGGCCTCCTACCACACAAAGCTCAGTTCTACCTTAGGGCCCTTGAATATTATGCTCTTGGCCCTGCCTGGAACATGGTTCTTCCCCCAGTCTATGCATGGCTCACTCAACATTACTGAGGCTTTCTCTCAAATTTCACTTCAACAAGCCAGGCATGATGGCTCACACCTGTAATCCTAGTACTCAGGAGGCTAAGCCAGGAGGATCAGAGGTTTGAGACCAGCCTCAGCAATTTAGCGAGACTCCCAGCAACCTGGGGAGGACTTGTTTCAAAACAAAATATAAATAAAGGTCTGGGCGTGTAGCTTGGAGGTAGAATGCCCCTGAATTCAATCTCCAGTACCAAAAAACAAGTTTCATTTCTACAGAGTCTCTTTGACCCCTAACCTAATGGAGTCTCATCCCAACAGGCTCTATTCCAATATCTGGCTTTATTTTCTCAATGGCACTAAAAATAGCTGGAACAACTGGCTTACTCCTGCCCTGTCTCTGAGCTGGAATGTAAGCTCGTACAGGCAGGGGCTTAGCTGTCTTGTCTAGCTGACTTTGATGATGGTGCTCTGCATGATTTTTGGATGAATTAACTTTAGGTTGGTACTGTTCAGGTTTACACCTGTGCACACAAGCTACTATGGTTAGGAAAAGTATCCCCAAGGGCCTATGTGTTGAAGGCTTGGTTCCCCACATGGTGGTACTTGGGGGTGATTGAACACTAAAGAGGTGGGACCGAATAAGAGGAAGTTAGGTCCCTGAGGGCGTGCCCTCCAGGAGGAGAATGGGACCCCATCTCCTTCCCCTTCCTCCTCCTCTCTGTTTCACAGCTGCCACTGGGTGAGCAGCCTCTTCTACCATGTACTTATGTCATGATGTTTACTGCTCTGCCACAAGTCCAAAAGCAATGGGGCCAAGGAGCCATGAACCAAAACCTCTGAAACTGTGAGCCAAAAATAACCCTTTTCTCTTTTTGAGTTGATTATCACTAACATATGAGGCTTACCTGGACTGTTTTATGTGAGGGTCATGGCTTGCACCCAGATGGTTGCTAATTTGACTAAGAAGCATCTCTGCTTTGTATAGCTGGCAGCCAGGCTCGTCACTGCGAACATATCCTCCACTCCCCATTAACAAATGTGTGCTTCCCTTGCTTCTTACTAGGTCTGGAAAATGTCTTCAGAAATCTCCAACATCTACTGATGTTGTTCTAATGTTTCTGAGATATACCCTAGAGCTCTCTTGATATTGCTAAGGTTTTCAATTCTAGCATCAATTCTTTCTGCCTCCTGAACAAGACACTAAAGGCTAAGCAATAAACTTCTGCAAACAGAATTTATGATGAGGAGACTGGCTAGGCCCAGCTGAGCGAATGTCCCCCTTCCTGACATTGCCTGTCCTGGGGAGCTGTGGTGATGCATGGTGTTTGTCTTGACCTGAGCCCTAGCCTCCTGGGCCTGGCCTTCAAAATGTCCCTGGCTTTGTGGACTATAGGGTAACCATAGGAGGAGGGTTAGATACAGACAGCAGGGTTCTGGCCTGCTGCATTTACTGTCCCCATTGTGATTTGATAGGCCATTAAGTTTTACTGCTAAACTTCCTTGTTGGGTTTTTATCATCTGTGTAAGTGCACTTGCTCGTGATTTCGTGCTCTAGCATGGAGGGCTGCACATCAGCTCCTCCACTGTGCTCTTCTGGCCATGGGAATGTTGGTCTCCTTGTCAACCTATGCCCTCAGATTCCTCTGCATTTCATTAAATTCAATTATACTTATGATTTTATTACAGATCAGCTATGGGGCTTTCCTGGATGCTGGGACCAGAATTTTCCAGGGGACCAGAGTAATCTGTAAAGCTTCCCAGTAGCCAGTTCCAAGGGTGATACCTGGGACTCTAGATGAGCCTGGCTCACACCTTGCCTGGAACCTGCTTTGGGCCTGCCAGGGAGAGCAGCTTACGACACATGCTAATAGAATCACTGGTGTGTGAACACTGTAAAGGGCCCCACAAAGACCACAGGGCTCTTTCAAGGCTTCCTACTGTCTAGCACCAAAGCTGATTCAATGACATCATAGACATCTGGGTTGACTCACACTGATGGGAGGCCTCCTGTACCACAGCCCCTCTTCCTGCACAGTGGTCTCCCCTTTATGTTAGGGCAAAATGTAGAAAATAAGCTTTTAAATTTTTGTTTGTAGGCTTCAATCCTAAGGAAATAATATGACATGTGGACAAATGTTTACACATGAAAATGTTCTCTGAAATAGAACGTACAATGAAAAATCCACTCAAACTCTCATATGGTGCTTGTTAAGCAATTCATGGTGCCATTATACAATGGGATATTATGTGGCCACCAAAAGCATGTACAAAAATGTGTTTTTAATAATGTAAGTAAATACAAGATAATGGTTAGGGGAAAATGGAAAGGGAAAAGATGCATGGATAAAAAGACTTAAAAAAGTAAAATAAAATCCCATCCTCCCATCCATGTCAACAAATAGATGAATTAAAGAATGACATTTAAAAAACAAAAAATATTGTAACAAAATATATGAGCTAGGTATGGTAGTGCATATCTGTAATCCTAGTACTTGGGAGGCTGAGGCAGGAGGATCCAGGTTTGAGACCAGTCTCAGTAACTTAGCAAGACCCTTAGCAACTTAGTGAGCACCTGTTTCAAAAAAAAAAAAGAAGCTGGGCTTGGTGGTGCATTCTTTTAATCCCAGTACTTGGGAGGCCAAGATAGGATTGCAGGTTCAAAGCCAGCCTCAGCAATTTAGAGAGTCTCTCAGCAACCTAGTGAAACCCTGTTTCCAAATAAGAAATAAAATTGGACTAGGGGTATAAGTTTGGAGGTAGAATGCCTCTGGGTTCAATCCCCAGGACCAAAAAAATAAAAAGGACTGGGGATGTAACTCAATGGCAGAATGCCCTTGGGTCCAATTCCCAGTACCAAACAAAAACAAAATATAGAGCACTGTTTTTATATGTAAGGTGAACATCCAAAGCAGCCCATAAATCCCAGTGGAGAGGATGGGAGCAGGCAGACTTTTGGAGTGGCTCAGTGGTTAGGTGGTCTCCAGAATGGCCTGGGTTTTATTCTGGGCTATACTTTTTTGACTATGTGACCTTTGGTAAGTTTCCTGACCTCTTGCTTTCTTTCCTTGCCTATAAAATGGAAATAATCATGATACTGATGTCAGAGGACTTGTTTCGAAGATTAAATGAGTTAATATATGGAAGACAATTTGGCAGTATCTACTAAAGTTCAAGCACACTTACCCTATGGCCAAGCAACTTTACTTTTAGCAATTAATGATAAATATTTGGACACGTTCCCAAATATACATATCTACAAATGTTTCCTGAATTGTTGGAAGAGTGAAAACTATAGAGAAACATCTACCAATAGGAAAATGGTTTAAAACCTAGGGCATATCCAAGTTATAAAATAATACCCAGTGGTTAAAAAAGCTGAAGTATCTGGGTGTGGTGGCACACGCTTGTAATCCCAGTACTTGGGAGGCTGAGCCAGGAGGATCACAGGTTCGAGGCTAATGCACGGTAACTTAGCAAGTCTCTGTTTCAAAATAAAAAAATAAAAAGGGTTGGAGATGTAGTTCAGTGGTAGAACACCCTGGGGTTTAATACCCAGTATGACAAAAAAAAAAAAAGAGATAGAATCATATGTCCACAGCTATATATATATTTATGTTATATGAAAATACCTTCAAGACCTACTAGTAAGTTAAAAAAAAATTAAAATCACAGAAAAATGGATAAGGAATGATTATATTTATTTTTTTAAATGGTAAAATTCCTGAACTTATGTAGAAGCACTAGTAGATTAAAGAAAGATATGCCAATTTTAGCAATGGTCAACCCTGGAGTAGAGGGGATTTCTACTGTTGGCACCATATTCTTATATACCTCTTGAGCCTTGTACTGCCAACAACAGGAAGTGGCTAACATTATTTTTAAATTGTTGGTACAATTAGAAAATAAAAGCAGTAGCATAGCCGGGCATGGTGGCACACACCAGTATTTGTGAGGCTGAGATAGGAGGATTGCAGGTTCAAAGACAGCCCCAGAAAGTAGTAAGACTCATCAACCTAGCAAGGTCTTGTTTCAAAATAAAAATAAAATAGGACTGAGGGTGTAGCTCAGAGGCATAATGCCCCTGGGTTCAATTCCCAGTATCTCTCTGTCTCTGTCTCTGTCTCT
>PVLC010028197.1:0-21056 GCA_004027655.1 Graphiurus murinus
AGATTTTAACTGCAAGAAATATTAAACAGAGTTCTTCAGGCTAAAGGAAAATGATATGAGATAGAAATCTGGATATATGCAAAGGAATGAAGGGTGCCAGAAATGACAAATATGCAGTAAATAAAAAATCTTCTTTTTCATGGTAAAATATACATAGCATAAAATTTTTATCATTTTGCCATCTAAAAATACAGCTCAGGGGAATTAAATACAGTCACATTGCTGTGCAAACATCCATCACACCATCCATCTTTAGAACTTTTTCATCTTCTCCAATTCCTTTTTTTCATATTTTATTTTTTATTTGGTTAAACAATACACTATTTAAAGCAAAATTGTTGACAATGAATCTTGTGATTTGTGACATATATACAAGTAAAATATATAACAACATTAGCACAAAGTAGAGAGAGATGTATGTTTAAGGTCAATGTTATTACATTATACATAAAGAGGTATAGTGTTACTGAATAATAATATTATTATTTACTAAATAAATTATATAAGTAATTTAATATTAAAAGCATATTTTGGAAGGTTAGAGATGCTTATTATAAACTATAGAGAAACAACTAACTTATAAAACAGATATGGCTAATCAAGAGTGCAGATAAGGTTAATACTAGGCTGAGACCGGAGAGATTATAGGTCATAGGTCACTACCTCAGGAAGCAGTGAGACTCTCAGCAACCTAGCAAGACCTTGCTTCAAAATAAAAATAAAGTAGGCCTGGGGGTGCAGTTTGGAGGTTGAATACCCCTGGGTTCAATCCCAGTAACCCCCCCCCCCCAATGTAGTTCTAAAGAAGCTAAAGAGAAAAAAGAAACAAAGAGCAAATGGGTTGAATAAAAAACAAAAGTAAGATTGGAGGCTTAAATGCCACATATTAATAATTACATTAGTTCGAATGATCTAAATACTTCAATCAAGAAGCAAAGACTACCAGATAGGGTTAAAAAATGGCACACTCAACTGCATGTTGTCTATATGAGATACATTTTCGATATAATCATTAGGAAACAGAAAATCCAAACAGAGAGAAATCTCACAAAATGACTGGCCTCTATGAAAGTGTCAAGGTAATAAAAATGAAGGAAAACTTAAAGAATTGTTCCAGAGTGGATAATACTGAAGAGACCTACCAGAGGTGATTCGGAATAGGATCCTTTAAATATAAACAGCATTGGGACAATTGACTAAACCTGGATATGACACAAAGAAGTGATCCAAAGAGTTAGAAGATAGTACTAAATAAATATTAATTTTCTGACTGATTATGTAGGACAGTGTTAAATGTCTTTGTAGGAAATATACTCTAAATTAGGCAGGGTATCAAGGCTTCAGGTTTATAACTCATTTTCAGATGATTCAGGAAGAAATTTCCTTGTGCTATATGTGTAACTTCTTTATATTTGAGAGTTTTTGTAAATCGAATTTGAAATTCACCACTATAATGAATAATATAATATAATATATATAATATAATATAATATATATAATTGCAATATAATTGAAATTCTCAATAGTAACACTAGATGCTACAGGTAAAGGTAGTAAAGCAGTGCCTTCAAACATCTGAGGGAAATTGTGGTTTACCGTAGAATTCTATTCTCAGATTGTCTATGAATGAAGCTTGTGACAGAACTGTAACAGTGCAGGCCCATGAGAACTCAGGCTTCTCTTCTGTATTGAAAACTGGTGGGAAGTGGAGAAATAGGGAGGTGGGGAGGGGGGCACCAAGAGCTGTGTGCATGTATGTCAATGGCAACACGATTTACATTATGATGTGAGACTATAATGCACCAATAAAAGCAGATTAAAAAAAAAAGAAAACTGGAGAATCTACTGCATTAAAATGAGGGAACAAAAAATATATCTCTTGCTAAAGAGAAATATTAAAATGAGAGTATTCCAGTGATCTAAAAAGCTGAAGAAGAGCTCAAAGTAACATGGTTGGGGGATAGGCAATGATATGTCTGAAAATTACTATTTTTCAGTGTAGGTCTTTTAAAATAAAGATACAAATTAATAATTACTTTAAATAATTATATTTGAAATATAATTGAGGAATATTCCTGATATTTGACATATGGTGAAGTAGACAACAAAATTAAGTTGGTAAGTGACGGTTATATTTAACAATAAAAGGAAAGAGAACACAGGAAAAAAGTAGTTAAGAAGAACATATGTTTGAGAGGTTCCCCCCCACCCCCGCTATTAATTTAAGGGAAATAAGCCTGGTGCTATAATATGAGGGAAAGCCAAAAAGTGGGTGATCAAATAGAAAGTATTAGAAGGAGTGCTTTTTTACCAAATTTGGTTGAAAGGAGAGGATGTCCCATGTAAGTAGGAGTAATTTATAGTCTTGCATGCTTAGAGAGCCTCAGTATATGCTAAGAGAAAATGTTCAAAGACAGGACAAAGAGGACAGCAAAGCTGGAAGTGTTGAAATCCCATTTGTGCCTCATAGTCAAGGGAGATGAAGGAGTGACAATTGTCAAGCAGCATGGTTAGTCTAGCCGAGGAGGTGAACATGAATTTTCAGCAGCACTAGCCACACATTTATAATTTTTTCCCTTAATTTCTTTCATCAGGCTGGCCATAGATACTTAATTTAGATTTGGGGTTTGCCCAATGGGTACAAACATGGAATAACCCAGGGGGCGGTATAAACTGAGGAGCAGAAGGAAGAGAACGTATGCAAAGCTGGCAAGATTGAGCGGAAAAGGATACACAACTGGAGGTCAAAATAGCTGTTGGAGTGGGATTCAAGGAGTCAGAAGTTCAGATGATACGAAGGTATGGTCCAAGAAAGAAAAGATGAGAAGGGAGAAATTCAGAATTGGAGCTGACTGTTTAAGAGAAGCACTGTGGAATAAACATTCAGGAAGAAATAAGCCAATAAATAATCAGGAAGATGGAAGAAAAAAACAAAAGGTAATGCTGAGGGACATGGAGCCCTTCAATCATTTTCAGGGAGTCTGGTTGGTGGGGAGATGTCTGCTCCATCCTCACATTTTCTGGGATGACATTTCTTAGATGAATCAAACTTCCACATCAGACTGTCTGTGAGTGACAAACCATTGCCAGCAAGTTGGCCTTTTTCTGGTTTCAACCTTGGCACCTACTTAACACCCAAATCCTTTCTAGCAAGGCTGCTTTTTTATTTATGTTTTCGATGTCCTGTGCAGCTCAGTGGCCGTTGTCTTGGCTTCACAGTTCTAGCTGCAGACAGCTTTTATTTTTAGGTTTCCTTGTTTGGGAAGAGTAGTCCTTGCTTAGGGATTTCACTGTCATTCTCAGCTTTCCGCTGAGCTACGACCCTGCAGCTTTCTTCAAATTCAAGTCACTGGGGAGGCCCTTTGAAATTCTGAAAAGACAAGACAACATTTTGTACAAAGGGGAAAAAGCAACCAAAAAAGGATTCCAGAACCAAGTAGATAGCATGAAAAGAACGCAGAGAAGTAAAGACAATGACAGGAGCCAAAAGGACAAAAGACAATACATCAAATCCTTAGTAAGCCAGTCAGAAGCACCAGGACCGAGGATAATAACTTAGAGTTAGAAGTTTGCACCTAGGGAAAGAAACTCTTGCTTCATAATTCCTTCAAATACCACCCAAGTCATCACAAGTCATACAAATACCTCCTCTTATTAAAATAAGAAAGTTTCTTTTTGGTCCACATTATTAGTCAGCGGGCTAGCTTAGGTATCAATTCAGCTATGAATTTTCAAATAGTTAAGTATGTTATTTAAGTGAAACAAACTTAGGTTGAGCCTACATTTTAAAAAAAGAATAATATAGTTAAGCAGACTCATGTCTGGAATTGAAAATATATTTATTTAAGCATTGCCACATTTTATAGTGGATGTTAGCATCTCCTTTCCAAATATTTAGCAATCTTCTCTGTGATGCAAGATAGACTAATGGATAAGCCACAGAATAATTGTAATCAAATATAAAGGTACAATTCAGGGCGTGCATAACGTGCCTTTAATACATTGAGGACTGGAGCAATATGCATTTTACGTGACTTCCAAACATGCCACCTTTGGGTCTATTTGAGGAGCATGAATCTAGTGATAGTCAAGAGAGGACGAAGGAAGCAAGACACAGGGCAGCTGCAAAGTTGTGGGAGGAAAGTCCTAGAAAGCTTTAAAGTTTGTGGCTTGCCAATGAGGCTCCTTTTGTCCCAAAACAATTTTTTTCTTGTCATTTATTACCTGAAAATAAATAATTTGCATTCATCTAAACTGCTTCAGCCCCTTGAGGTAGACATGTAAGAAACACTACAAGCCACGTTTGTACTCCCATGCACCATTTCTATGAAGTCAGTATGGTATCTCCCGCCCTCACCCACAGGTTCACTCCTAGCTTCTGCCTTCTGTTCTCACATGGTGGTACCCTGCCCAGGCAGGCTGGAAAGGATGTCAAGAAGCAGGGCCGCCTTCAGCTGGGCAGTCCTGCTGCGAGTCAGGGAAGCCTTGACTTGTCTCCTCTCCACTTTCTACATTTCTTCGGCTTTCCTGACAATTCCTGATGACCTGTCTTTGTAGCCACACACTTGCTTTCTCCCTTGCATCTCTGCTCTTCACCCGCAAGCTAGACTATTTATGGTCATTCTCTTGATTGTTCTGTTTGCTCATTTCCCTGACATTTTAAAATGTGTTTTCTCTAATTGTAGCCCTATTCTTGACCTCCCCTTTTGCTTTTCTTCTAGATATGTTGAAGGAAAGAAGCTAATTAACCAATGCTTGAAATTCATAAAAACTTTGAAGTTTGAAAAAATCTTGCACTTTTTTTTTTTTTAATCAATGTGTCCCCAAAGATTTGACTGTCACTCTTTCTGCAGCAGCATCATTATGGGATAGATAAATTTCTTCTGGGGGGGTGTGATGATCATGGGTCAAATTCTCCATTCACATCCAATATGTAACCAGCTCCCACTCTGAACTGGTATTAACTGCTTCCTTTGCAAACACCAGTGCGTGTTTGGGAGGTAAACGACAGTTACTTTATGAATGGGCTTTGGAATGATTTGGGATTCAGTTCTGATTCCAGCCTGATATTCATTACTTTGATCAGGTAGCAATGTTGGGGTTCAGAAAATGATGCCCTAAAGTGAAGGCCTCAGAGGCCTGATTTTCTCTTGTCCTTCTATCTCTCACTCCTCAATATCCTTTGAGGCAAGCTGTAAAAAGTAGAATTCCCCTTCCCCAAGGTGGATCATAGAAACCAGAACCACCTTTCTCCAAAACCAGGCATAAAACCTCAAAATATTATTCCAGTTTTCTCCTGCATTTCCAGATCATAAAGAAAATCTCAGATCTACCTTGTTCAGTTGTAGGTCAGAAGACACCCATCCAAGAATAGGTCCTGTCCTATACCCAGAAGGAACAGCTAGGCCTTGTTGGTTTTCTACCCTCAGTCTATTACTATTTTTACTGATTTCTGTCTAATCTTTTATTTCTACATGGCTGTTCATCTTCATTGATGACAAGGATAAAAACAAATAGCTCACCCCAAGTCTTAGGGTCTTTAATAGGAAGGTTCCCATGTCACATACAATTGTAACCAAATAAATTTCTTATGGTTTTTCTCTTGTCAATCTATTCCAATTTATTTTTTTGCGGTACTGGGCATTCTACCTCCGAGCTACACCCCCAGCCCTATTTTTTATTCTTTATTTTGAAACCAAGTCTCACTAAGTTGCGGAGTGCCTCACTAGGTAGCTGAGGCTGGCCGCGAATCCGGATCCTCTGGTCTCAGCCTCCCTATTCCAATTTATTTTAGTAGACTAAAATATTAAACATTCAGAGGGAAAGTTTGAACTTCCCTACACAATAATGATAATGATAATGATAATAATAATAATAATAATATTCACAACCTACCCTCGTAAGTCTTACCATAAAACTTGGTACATAGAAAGTCCTCAATATGTATTAACTATTATGATGATAAATAAAAAGCTTACTGAATAGCCAAGCTTTGACTGACTTTTAGAAGAACTTCCTTAGCAGGTACCTGGCTTTCCAAAGATTCTTACATCCACAGTGCTTGGTGTAACCCCAGCAGAACTTCCTGTATCTGCTATCAACTATTCTGGTCTCTTGAATGTCCATGTCTACACTTTTTTTTTTTTTTATACTGGAGATTGAAACCACAGACATTTACTTCTGAGCTACAGTCCCGGCCCAATTATTATTTTTTTATTTTGAAACAGTTGCTGAGGGCCTTACTAAGTTATTGAGGCTAACTGTAAACCTGTGCTTCACCTATCTCAGCTTCCCAAGTTCTGGCATTGCAGGTCTGTGCTTCCACACCCGGCACATGCTACACTTTTGACTTCATAGAAACACAGCTCTTCCCAAAGCCTATGCTAACAGTTTCCACCTGGAATGATTGCCCTGACTAGTTCAATGTCTAGTTAGATTTCTGCCCTGGATACACCTCGCACTGGTATGTCTCTCAGAGCTCATTGACTGACCTTAGGAATCACCTGGAAAGGTTCCCTCCTGAATATGACTCAACAGCTCTGGCTGAGGCATTCCTTCATTCCTTCCTCCTTAGCAAGGGCCATTAGGAAACGAGGTCAGTAGGGAAATAAGCCTCTCCTCTTCTGCAGCCTGTGTCTCTTCCTGGTTATGACTGGCCTTATCATCTCCGGGTGAGGAGTATTTGCATGGGCTTGTTGCTAGAGTTCTTCCTTGGCTCTTGCAGCACTGGCCACTTGTGGTGGTTCTCAGCACATCTCGTCTCCCCTTCTAACTCTAAGCTTTATAAAAAACAAAGAAGATGCATGCGTCTCTCCATTGTTGTTATATCCCCAGGACTCAGCACAAGGATTGGCTTTATCCCATCATGGTTAGGAGCTAGTCATCTGGAGCCTGGCTGCTTGGTTCAATTTACAGTTCTACTCTCTACTGTCTATATAAACCCAGGGAAGTTATCAAAATACTTCTATTTCAGTTTACTTGTCTGAAAAATAGGTATTTTATTTTATTGTTTTGTGGTCCTGGGGATTGAAGCTAGGGGTGCTCTACCACTGAGCCGCATCCCCCGTCTCCCTCACCCCTTTTTATTTTGAGACATGGTCTCAAAATAAAATTGCCCAGGCTGTCCTTGAACTTGTGATCCTCCTGCCTCAGCCTCCTGTGTAGCTGGGATTGTAGGCATGTGCCATCACATCTGAACAAAATAAGTATTTTAATAGTGTTTACCTCTTAGAGGAGATTAAATAAATTAATATGCATAAACACTTAGGACAGTGCTTGGCACAGAGCGAATAGCTATTAATGTAGGTGCACAATAAATATTTGATGAATTAAGAAGCGCCATGGTAGATCCAGCCATCAGCATTCTGTACACATTGTTTAATCAATCTGAATATTCCACTGCTTTCAGAGCCTTTTTTTTTTTTTTTTTTTAACTTACTGCCTCTCAGGCTCTATTGTATTTGTGTCAAGTCCACTTGTCTAAGCATTTAAAAAAGCAAAATGTTACCTAGTTTTAAAGCCATTATAATTTGATTCTACGGGTTTCTAAACATCATATACAAGTGCTTTAATTGCCTCATTCGAGGTTTTACACTGCTGATCGGACCTCCTCATTTAACAGGTTTGCAAACCAGTATGCTAGCTCAGTGTTTGTGTGTGTAGGCATGTCCATGTGTCCATGTGTCTGAGTATCTGTGTGTATTTGTATGTTTGCATGTGCTGAGGGTGGAACTGGCAAGGAAAAGGACGAGTAAGAATGAAGTTTCTGCTCTTTGGGACCTTGACATTTAGTAAAGGAGATAATCATGCAAACAACTAACTAAATCATGAGGCACAGTCCTCTGTGAGCCTGTGAGTATCCGCATTCTGCTCTGGGAAAGTGAGGTAATTTCTTTCTGTGTCTATACTATCACTCAGGCTGGCATCTGAGGCAGAGTGTAGGCTCCTAATGTTTCACTTTACCAGTTTGTACAATGTCTCACATCTCCATACACTAAAATAAAATGCTACTATTAGCACAATAGGAAAAGAATGTGTTTTTGGTTTTTTTCCCCCAGAAGGGACAAAAGTAATGTCATAAAGTTATAGAAAAAGGTAAGTCTTAGTAAAAAAGACATTCTTTTAGAGAATTTCCTAAGGGACATTTTAAGGTATTTAAATAAACAAACAAATAAAACAGCTGAGTGGAGTTTAATCAAGTGCATCTTCCTTAGTCTCTCATCTTGGTTCTTTTGGCCTTTAGCGAATCACTTCTCTGGGTTATTTTTCCCCACCCCCACTCTGTCATAACACTAAGAGAATTCCCAGAGGGGAGACTATAGAAGTCTGTCAGCAGCAGTAACACTATTCTGTAAAAGAAAGAACTACCTCTCCCTGTAGCTCAATATTTTCTTCCTCAACACATTGGTTAAATTCCTCCACCCCATTTCCTCCCAAATGTCAGGGTTGGGATGCCCCACTCTCAGACAGCTCTGTTCATTATGATTATCAGTGTTAATGCCATGTCATTAATCCTTGTGGGCATATGAGGCTTCACACAAAATGAATGGGGAGGTCACCATGGCAACATTTGTCTCCATAGCTGACTCACTGCAACCCCCAGCCCTGCTGAACCACATCCTGTCTCCTAAGCACACTGGATGAAGCCACACATTTGGCATCACCTATAGGATGATTCTTTTTAGGAGCTATTAAAAATCTATGCCAAGGAAATGTTCTTCAGACTCAAGGTAATGATACTATTTGTGATGTGTTTGAGTGAGTGATGCCATGCAATTAGCTGTTAACAACTTTTAATAAAGGCACACAGTAAACATTACCTGTGGTTTTTCGGCTCCTGGTTTCTATGTGGTGTTGTCATCTGTCTCCGGAGATAGGTACTAGTAAGGAAAAAGTGCCATGTAGAAACTAAGCAAAACATCTGCACTCTCATATTTCAGAAACAATCCTTCTTAGGGGTTCCTGTGGACTATCAACCTGCAGCCCGTGCAGAGGAATAAAAAGGTCTTTGCTGGAGACTATGAAATGCATATATCTTCAATGAAAAGAGCACACAAAAATTAATTTATTAATTAATTAAAAATGTAAAAAATATTTAAAAAAGAGCAAAGAAGGTAAGTCATGTAGGAAAATTACCTCTGAGGACTGCAGATTTCTTGATTAGTCTTGTCATGGGAAGGCTGAATATCAACATTTTCTAGATGGAAAATTAGGTCTATGTTAGGAGATAGCAGGCTTAAATAAAACTATGGGAACTGCAGCATACATCCTAGTAACCTCAGTCTAGCTAAACTGAGCAATCTGTCTGAAGTTGCTATGGTGAGACTTGGCTGCAGCTGTACACGCCTTAGCAAGCATGGAGTGAGAAAGGAAACGGGCTATTTCCCAAGCTGCACATGTCACTGTGTCTTCACAGAGGCAAGTCCTCATTGCCCACTTATGTCTCGGGTCCCAGTGTAAGTCTTAAACATGAGTAATAATAATAGTAGACATTTATATAGCACTTGCCTGAACGTATGCCAACCTGTACACATATTCGCTTACTTGGTTCTGTAAACAATCAGATGATGTAGGAAGCACTCTTTACTTCTTTTGACAGAATAAGAAATGGAGGCAGGGAGACAATAAGTAATTTCCCTATGGTTACATAGCTCTTAATTAAGTGTCTGGGCTGGGACATAAAGTGAGGCAGTTGGCCTCTGGAGTTCATTTATTGAAACATTTAAGTCATGTATTTGCATCTTTTACTATCATATTTAATCCTTCTCTTTTCTATACTTCTCTTCTTCTCTCGATTCTCTCTTGCCCTCCCCGCTAATGTCCTTCTCTGTTACCTCCTCTATCTGCCCCATCTCACCCCTCACAACCATGCCCACTTCCCACCTTTCTTTTCCCTTCCTCTCTATCACTGTTTACCCCGGTTGGTCCCCAGGCAGCGGGTGTGTTTTCTCCCAAACTAACTTCTACTTGTAAAGCAGGAAGAGCTGGTCTTTCCTTCCAGATTTCCTCTTCCCACCCTCTTCCTCCTTTGTCCCTTTCCGATCTCCTTTCTCTTCCACAGGTTCCCAGTTCTCATTCACTCTTTTCTCTACCAATTTTCCTCCTACGGAAAGAAGGCAGTGTCTTATAACCTTCACACAGTGAATCCAATCTCTTTGTTTATATTAAAGTGCCCACACTTCATTTGTCTTTTTCTCCCTTTGTTATGGAAGTATAATGTATAAACAGTGTTATGGACTGAACTGCACCTCCTCCCCAATTCATAAGTCAAAGTCCTTTCTACCAATATCGCTGTATTTGGAAATAGGTCCTTTAAAAAGGTAAAGTGAGGCCTATAGGATGGGGTACTAAATCTGACTAGTATCCTCATAAAAGGAGGAAACACCAGGAATGGGCAGGAACAGAGAAAAGGCCATGTGAAGCCGAAGTAAGAAGGCAGCCAGAGGCCTGAGGAGAAGCCAACCCTGCTGACACCCTGTTCTTAGACTTCCTGTCTCCAGATGTGAGAAAATAAACTTGTGTAAAATATCACCTAGTGTGATATTTTGTTATGGCAGTCCTAGGAGAATACTGCATATGGTAAAATACACAAATCTTAGGTCTAACTTGGTGGAATTTTACCAATGTTTATAAACTCAACACAGATCAAGAGCTAGAACATTTTGAGTCCATTTCAAGGAAGTTCCCTCCTGTCCTTCTCACTACGTTAGCAGCTCATGCCTGTATTTTCAGATCTACCCAGGTGCAGAAGGGGTTTGCTGAGCTTGGCCTCTTTCATGGGGAGGGCTCTGCTTCTGCAGGTACCCACAGTGCCTGTGACTGGATGAGCCAGTGGATTCTGGGGATCAGGGCCAGCAAGGCCACTGGGCAAAGATCAAAGCAACGTTCCTCAAGCTTTTTCACAGGTGATAAAGATGATAGGATCTTCATCTGATGTTTATATCTATTTATCAATTGTTTGTAAACTGGGAAGGGAAAAATGTGTTATCTTATTCCACTTTCTGTTGCTATGACAGCATACCTGAGGCCAGGTAATTTATAAAGGGGAAAAGTTTGTCTCATGATTCTGGAGGCTGGAAGTCCAAGAACATGGTTCCAGCACTGGCTTGGCTTCTTCTGAGGGCCTCATGCTGCTTCAGCTTGTGGCAGAGAGCAGAAGCACAGGTGGGTACCTGTGAAAGGCAAAACACAAACCAAGGATGACCTCACTTTTTTTTAATAATCATTTATTGGCGCATTATAGTCTCACATCATAATGTGCATCATAGTGACAGTGACATGCGTGCACATAGCACTTGGCGGGGCTTTTGCTCAGATCCTCCCAATTATCCCTCCCATCCCCAATACAGAGTATTGAGATTGACATTATTATTCTCACATATGAGCATAATCCATCACTGATCCTTCCTCAGCATGACTTCACTTTATAACAACCTGTTCTGGAGGTAACGAATCCAGTCCCCTGAGAGGGAGCACCCAGTTCTAGAGAAAGGCGCTCATCCATTCGTGAGTCCTCCTCTCCCAGGACCCAAACATCTCCCACTAGGCCCCCAGGTCCCAACACTGTTACAGGGAGGAATTGAGGGTCTAACACATGAACTTTTGGGGGGACATACTCAAACTATGACAGGTTTTGCTGGTTCTTTAAAGCCTAACATCTTGGTTATTGGTTGGTCCAAGTTTGGAATTGTACAAAACAGCACTGTTTTTATTGTAAAATCCTTCAGACATTCAAAAATAGCTACTAATATAATGAATTTACAACCTGATTTCAATAAATCAAGACAATTTAATACATTTGCCTCTGAAAAAAATTTTAATTTAAACTACTCCAATAAATCACAGAATTTCTTCCATTATTCTTGAAATCTAAAGGCTCTGGGTTTCGCAAAGAAATGAAAAATGCCTCTGAGAGAATTGTATAAAGAAGCACAAAACACACAAAGCTCCCATAATTATAATTCCACTTTTTATCTAATGTGCTTCCCATCATGTTGCCTACCATCTGTTAGTCTAATGAAAGGCTCTAAGGCTTAGGCTGGTAAATTTTAAAATTGCTCTCTTCCTTTGATATGTATGTGACAGAAGATCCCACCCTCATTTGAATTAGACCTTGGATGGAGTGGGGTCCCTGGAAGTTTAGGCAGATTTGGGACTGGCTGGCATCACTAATATAATTTTCTTTTGTTTTTGTATTCTTTTATTGGTGCATTATAATTTCACATCATAATGCAAATCATGACATTAATTCCAAGATGGCAGGTAAGAATGAGTCTTAGAATCTATTTACTTGTCCTTTGCTTTAACCATATATATAAGGGGAAGAAGTGGTGAATCACCCCTTGAAGACTGGCAACTACGCCAAGCAGGTAACAGAAAATCAGGACAGATTTGAGAGAAGGACAGCATAAACTCTTCAAAGACTTGCTGAATGGATTTAGAGGTCATGAAGCTGTCATTACTGGGGAGTCAGCTGGAAGTCCTGTGTCCTGAGAGATCATGCTCAAATGATGAAAAATTTGGGATTTTAATTGAAGACATAAATAAGTTAATGCTTATTAAAGATGAGATAGACAGAACATTACATTCAGGTCAGGGTTTGTTTTTGTTTTGTGGGAATATCTAATCTAGGGACAGAAAGGTGAACAACACTGGGTGATTTCGCACACACAAAAGTTATAAGCTTCATGTGCTTACCCCAGAGATCTAAAGAGAATGTTTAGAAAGCAAATGGCCAGGACTGGAAGGAAGAGGGAAAAGCCTATCAATGGTGAGGGCTCTGTGATAGGGAAGACACCAATTTCGAAAACAGGTTAAACTGTTAAAGGATAAATGCCTTGATTATCTTGTATGAACATCTAAAAACTCTTTGAACTTACCAATGTGAATGAGAAAACATATGTACTTCAGTAATAAAAAATCCCAGGTTACAGTTGCTAAGAACTCCAAACTCAACCAGGGGTTTTAGTGAGATTCTTCTGCCAGGACTTGACAGTAATTGTGGAGGGATTTCCAATAGAGCACATGCCATGTCTCTGTCTAGCACTCACATCTACTTTCTCTTCGGAGAAGTAGGGAGGTCACTAATTAGTGAGTTTAGGTGTAAATATAATCAATGCAGCCCTCAATGTGTCTGCCAGGAGAAAGGGCATATTGTTGTCTGTTCTTTGCCATTTGATAGTGACTATGCCCAGAGTAGTAGGTCTGTAGCTTCCTGACTATAATACTGACTGTTGAGAGAGGGGAAAAATTTGTTCATTTTGGAGGTAAAGACATAACAGGTTCACTCTATTCAATATATGTCATAATCTGAAATCACCTTTGTTAGTAATAAAGGTGATATTTGGATGTTATTGTTTCCAAATTTGAACATGGTGAACATGTTCTATTTGAAAATATCCTCAGGAATATTCTGCTTTATTCTATACATGATTGAATAGAATTAAATAAATGTAAAATATGTATTAATGTGAATAAAAACACAAGTAATGAATATATGAATGAGGACAGCGCATGTAAACTTGGCCAAGGTGGGGAACAGAATAAGAGGTCATATGCAATGACGATGGTAATAATTGTGAACATTTACTAAGTATTTATTCTGTCTGATTAAGTTGTGCTATTATGGGTTGCATTTTTTAGATGAGGATACTGAAGGGTAGTAAGGGTAACTGATGACAGCCAATTAAAGACTGATTCATAATCAAGAACTGAAGTTAAGTGGGTTCTCTTAAATTTAAAATACATTGAAATTTTATTAAAACAAAATTGTCTAAACTTCCTGGAAAACAAAGCTTTGGTTATCAATGATAACATTTCTTTTTTCACTTTTCCTTTTTTTGTTTTGTGTTTATATTAAAACTTACTGCCAGAAGAAAAATAAATAACTTAATGAACTATTAGAACATTCTGAAAAGTATTCTCTAAAACGGTTCCACTTATTTACCCTGGTGACTTACAACAACTTAGGTTTATATCTTGCTCAAACTATATATCTTTTTGCAGGCTTGGTGGGCACTCTGCTTTGTATTATCCTCTTCTGGAATCCCACCTAGGAGAGCTCCGGTAGAGTTTGCATCAGCTATTAAGTGTTCTGGCCCAGATGTGGACAATATCACTTAAGTTCACAACTTCATTAGTCATAACAATCAGATGGCCTCATCCTGTCACAGGTCACCTAAGAATTGTAAATCTTCCATGTACCAAAAAAGGAGGAGAGCTAGAAGATATTTTATGACCAGGACTAGGATTGCAGGATTGCTACACATTTTTACAAGGCTTTGTTTTTTTGTGTACTGCAGATTGAACCCAGAAGCATTCTATTCCCAAACTAGACCCCCAGCCCTTTTTATTTTTTATTTTGAAACAGGGTCTTGCTAAGTTGGTGAGACTGGCTTTGAATCTGCGATCCTCCTGTTTCAACTTCCCAGGTACTGAGATTACAGGCCTGTTCAACCAAGTCTGACCATTTTTACAAGTTTTGTAGCTGCAGAATGGCAACTTGTTTACTTTGCATTTAAATTATAAGAGAGGTTGAGCAATTTCTCTTTTGCAAATTGTTTACTCTTGTTCTTTTCGTTTTGCATATTAAATTGGATATGTTGGCAGAAACTGGTAGAAAAGCTGTTGGAGTAATTTAAATTGTTCTCATGTGATCAACAAAGATTTTCCACTACCTCTTCTTGTTCTACTTCTTCTTCCTTACCACCCAAGAAGTATCATATAGGGAAATATTCTAGAGGGTGGTGGTCACCTGGTAACACTATAAGCAATGTGTCTTACAATGGTTTCAACAGAGGCATTGATTATTAGCAATGTTTGGCAACCTATAATAGATCATGTTTATAGCAATATAAAAAAAGTTGTCTAGCCGGGCATGGTGGCGTACGCTTGTAATACCAGCATTTGGGAGGCTGAGACTGGAGGATCTGGGTTCGCGGCCAGCCTCAGCTACCTAGTGAGGTCCTCCGCAACTTAGTGAGACCCTGTTTCAAAATAAAGAATAAAAAATAGGGCTGGGGGTATAGCTCGGGGGTAGAATGCCCATGAGTTCAATCCCCAGTACCGCAAAAAAAAAAAAAAAAAAAAAAATTAAAAAAAAAAGTTGTCTACTAGATGTATTTTGCCAAAGATACCTATTTTTCCAAGGTATGTTTGTTATTATATTTGCTAGGCCTCTCTCAGCTGGAAGTAACTGAATTCCAATCTCAACTAGATTTTGTCTGTTTTATAGGCATTTAGTAGTTTAACAATGAGTAAAATAAGATTTTTTAATATGCAGAAAACTCAAATTTTATTTTACATAGTTTGAGAGCAACAAATCTCACTATAAAACACAAGAGTAATACTATATACATTCCTTTACTGTTTGTTTTTTAAATTTTTAATAGCATCAATATAGTTAATGTGTGTGTGTGTGTGTGTGTGTGTGTGTGTGTGTGTGTGTGTATGTGTGTGGTGCACTGGGGATTGAACCCTCTGAGCTACTACACTCTCAGCCCTATTTTATTTTTTATTTTGAAACAAGGTCTCACTAAGTTGCTGTGGTTGACCACAAACCTATGATTATCCTGTCTTAGCCTCCTAAGTACTGGGATTATAGGCATGAGCCACTCAGCTTCAAACTTATATCATTCTTATAACTAGAAATCTCAGAGAAATAGGGCATGGCCTTCTTATACCACATTTAACAAATTTTATTTTTTAGTTGTCAAATAATTGTATATATTTATGAGCCACATGTGACATTTATACATATATTTAGTCACTATTTAAAATATAATATTTAATCACTATATATATATAGTGATTAATACAAATTACAATCTCCCATGCTTGGCATTTTTTGTGATAAAAAATTTAAAATCTAATTTTTTAGCAGTTTTGAAATATATATATATATTATTAACAAAAGTCACCATGCTGTGAAATACACCTCAAAAATTATTTTTCTCCTATCTACCTGAAACTTTTGACACTTTGATGAATATGTCCATATGTCTCCATTATGTCTACTCTGTCAAGCACCATTCTACTCTACAAGCTAGCCAACTAATACCCATCCCCTCCTGCAGTGGTAGTTTCTTTCCTATCCTGTGATGGGACAGGTGAGGCCCTTTGATTGCTCACCTAACCACTAACTCTGAAATGGGAGATTGGCACCCCCCGAAAAGAAAGGAGAGGCTCTAGGATTTGAAGGAAGGAGTGATGGGGACACACAATTGCAGATGTTCGCATACATGGAAAGTAACTGCCCTCACCCAAGATATAGTGATCCATAGGACCATTCTGGAGGGAATTTATTATTTCTGATAGATTGATCTCTTATTAAAATTGTTCAGGACATTTTGAACTTCAAATTCAACAATCACAATTTGGTATATATTGGAATGACTGTTGAGTATAGTTCACAAGACTAGGAGTCAGTCACATCTCAGTTTGAATCCTAAACCCATCAACTTAAGAAGGTTACCTTCATAAGTTGTTTGGTCCTGTTTCTTTGTCTATACATTTGGGATAATGATACTACTTTTTCTGTTATGAGGATTCCTTAAGTTAGTTCATGTAAATTTATTACTACAGTGTTTAATACATAATAGAAGTAGTAGATACCACCTATCATTGTTCTCATTATACTTGCTGGTAGTGTTATTTTTAGGTATGGGTTGCTCAATACACTGAAATGACCTAATTGCATATGTCATTCAGAGATCTGAATTTATCTAAACTATAATCTTCAGACCTTATCATTGATATGAAAATGAAGGGACGGATCTAAAAGGCTTCAAATGTGTCCTCAAGCAGACTGCAGGAAGAGACAAGAAGCTGGACTTGCCAGATTCCATGTATCGTAGCGCTGAATATGTTGAACTTGAGGTGCCTGTATGATAACAAAAATGGAGATAGCCACTTGGGAATTCTGATTCTGTTCTTAAAGACATAGGTCAGCACAGTAGAAATGAATGAAAAAGTCATTTGTGAATGTTAGAGGTTGCAAACCATCAATTTGGAAAAATGAATCATATGTGTGTTTTCCTTCTAAGCAGATTTTAACAATAAATGGACTATTTTAATATAGCAATAAACATTTAAGAATAAACCTAGTAAATTAGGTGATACAAACATAGTGCTTGGCATTTTGACATGGCAAATGCCAAAGGAAACTGCGGAGGCATATGTGTATGCCTATGTTCCATTCATTTGAGCTACCTTCTTCTCCTGAAAGCATTTGAACATTGAGTCCAATCAGGGGTAAATGAGCACTTGATAAAGTTCATCGTCAAAACTAAAGGTGTTGCTATATGAAAGCAGGAGGACTTTGTTTCCCAATTTCTCTCTAGCTTCCATGTCCACATACGAGGGAAAACACATGGCCCGTCATTTTCTATGACTGGCTAATCTCACAAGCAGTGTATTGAGCAACCCATACCTAATCTCAAATCCTATCTATTTTTTTGAAAGTTATATAATTGTGTTTTTTTTTTAATGGCTGAGTACAATTCCATTGAGTGTATATGCTATAATTTTACTATAATTTTGCAATCCATTTGTCCGTTGATGGACACGAGAGGAGATACTAGTGGAATGAGGAAGGAGGTGGGGGGAAAGAGAGAGACAGACACACATGGGGAGGAGAAAGGTGAGATCTGATGATGTTAAGTTGTCAAATAATCTTCTGTTCATACATGAAGTTAATGCATCAATGTAAAGAATATCTATAGGGATGAGGGAAAGCAGGGTGGGAACTAGAGAGAAACACACAATGAATGTTGCATGTATGTATGTATGTATGTGTTACTCTGAACCTCACTATGATTATAATTACAATCCCCTCCCCCCAAACAGAAAGAAAGGAAAAAAGGAGAAGGAAAAAGTGACTAGTTATGGAAGGGGTGTGTGTGTATATGTAGAAAATAAGTCATTGAAAGAAACTGAGATGACTCCGTTGGTAAGAATAGCAGGAGAGAGCATTTACACAAAAGGCAAAGTAGAAAATGGTGTTAATTAGAGGGGAATGGCCAAATAGTGCCACATTCCTAAAGAAGTTTAATTTAAATTGATTAATGTTATCAGTTAGAAAATCACTGATAACATGTGGTAAGGAAAATAGTTTTATTTTGGGGATAGGGCAGAAACCAAGAATAGATGGAGGAGATGGGGAAGTTTTCTCATTTAAAAATTTTAAAATTTTTGTGCGCAGAAGTGAAAATTAGTTGAGGTTTAATGGGAGGCTTGCATTTGTATTGCAGAATGAAAATGTGTAATGACCAAGTAGGAAGAAGTTTGTATTGCAGATGCTGCGAGCGCACGCGCGCGTGCGCGCGCGCACACACACACACACACACACACACACACACATGAATTTTAAGACTTATTGGTCTTGAGATGAATGCCCTATTAGTTCTTGGGTCTTAAAAATTTTTAATTAATTTTATTAATTGATCCTTCCCACCCACAGATTTCTGTTTATGTGTTCTCTCTGCAACTGATCTCCATTATTTTGTATTTTCTCTTCTTATCAAGTCTGTTCTCTTAACTCTCTGCCATCCATCATCAAGTCAGACACAAAATCTTATTGAATCTTCTCTTAAATACATCTTGTATCTTTTTTTTTCTCAATCAATGCTATATTTTTTTCTGGATCACTACTGAACTGGATATTTTGAGAACAAAGTATATTCTTATTAATGCTTTTTGTCATTTAAAATTCTAAATTCTAAAAGTGGATAAAACATAATATTCAGCAAGTTCTTTTGGGGGGTATTGAACTAAATAATCAGTCCCTGGTTTTCCAATTTCATGTCCTATTACCTTTGTATCATCCAGATACAATGAACAACCAACTCTTCTCCAACAACTTAAACTGTTCCTTAGACTTCACATACATTTCCTTGTTTTATATAAACTGTTGTTTCTTCCTGGAATGATTTTTGCTATACACTGTCCACCTGGAAAACGGACCATTTATAAAGTTAGTAGAAAAAACAGTGCCTCTTTTAAAATTAATATTTACTACTCTACTTTTATGCAGTCTGTGCTGCAGAATTCCAAATAAATTTAATTTTCTTTCTGACACACAACAAAATGCTTTTCAGACTAACTTGTTGTTTCACGTGGCCATAGAATATGAGTGGAAACAATACACCCTTAGGCCTGGACAGCAAATTCCTCCCACTTGTGATTTTTCATGCTATTTTATAGATTCAGAGGGACAATTTAAAGAACCCTCTCTAGGAGAGCTCAGAAGCCACTGGTTGAAGATAGTAGAGCTACTGACAAAAGGATGCCCAGATCCCTGAGTCATTGCTTAGAAGAGCGCTGCCCAACCAGCACATCATGCATGGGACCCTTGCAAAAGTGAAATATAAATTTTTATTGTGTTAAACCGCTGAGATTTTCAAATGTATTCATTATAGCCACTAGAATAATCTTAATATACAGCCCTCATTGCATTTTGTATGCAACTCCATTATAACTTATCATAATAGACTATAATAAGCACGGGTATGTCTATCTTTACACAAAACTATGCCTGCTCTATAGAATTAGTTTGTATCAATGTTGCAAGTATCTGGCACAAAATAGGTGTTGCTTTACAAAGATAAATGCTAAATGTTAATATATGGTTACTTTCTCAAGTTTTTTGCTCATGGTATTGTTTTTACAATTTTTAAAAAATACGATTAAGTATACATAACAGGAAAGTTGCCATCTTAATAATTTTCAATCATACAGCTCAGTGGTTTTAGATGTATTTGTAATGTGCAACCATTACTACCATCCATCTCCATAACTATTTTCACCTTGTAAAACTGAAAATCTATACCCAGTAAACAATCACTTCCCCCTGGCAACCACCATTGTGCTTTCTATCTTTACAATTTTGACTGCTTTTTTAGCACTTTGAATATATCACACCACTGTCCTTGGCCTCTAAAATTCCTGATAAGAAAACAATTTATGAGCCAGGCGTAGTGGTGGCACACATTTGTAATCCCCGTACTTGGGAGCTGAGACCAGAGGATCTGGGTTCGTGGCCAGCCTCAGCTACTTAGTGAGGTTCTTTGCAACTTAGTGAGACCCTGATTCAAAATAATGAATAAAAAATAGGACTAGGGGTATAGCTCAGAGGTAGAATGCCCCTGAGTTTAATCCCCAGTACTGCAAAAACCAAAAACCAAAAACACACCAATTTATGATCATATTGATTCATGTGGTGAATCAGTTGTCTTTTGCTGCTTTCACAAGTTTTATCTGTGTCTACAGATAAAAATGTGTGTCTTCTTGAGACCATCTTACTTGGAGTTTGTTAAACTTCTTGCATGTTCATATTTATGTCTTTCATCAAATTTGAGAATTATACAGCCATTGTTTCTTCAAATATTTTCTTTGTTCCTTTTTATTTTTCTTTTTGAACATCCATAATTTCCAGAAAGCTTTTGTTGATTTACTTGGCAATGTCCCTTGGGCTCTGTTCACTTTTCTTCAATTTTTAAAAATTTCTTTTCCTTAGATTTGCTCATTTCCTTAGATTTGTGCTATTATAAAGTCCACTGATTCTTCTGCCTGCCTAAATCTGCCAATGAATACCTCTTGTGAATATTTCATTTCAATCACTGTATGTTTTATGTTCAGAATTTTTATTGGCGTTTTGTTTAGGTTTTCTATCTCTACTGATATTTCCATTTTGTTCATGCATGCATAGTTTTCTCGACTTTCTTCACAGATTCCTTTTAGGAGAGTTATTTTAAAGTCTTTATCTAATATGTCTGCATCTGATCTTTTATCAAGGACAGGTTTTCTTGATTTTTCTTTTCCTTTTAGTGGACTATACTTTCCTGTTTCTTTGTATATTTTCTTGCCTTTTTTTTTTTTTTTTTTTTTTTTTTTTTTTTTTTTTTTTTTTTTTTTTTTTTTTTTTTTTTTTTTTTTTTTTTTTTTTTTTTTTTTTTTTTTTTTTTTTTTTTTTTTTTTTTTTTTTTTTTTTTTTTTTTTTTTTTTTTTTTTTTTTTTTTTTTTTTTTTTTTTTTTTTTTTTTTTTTTTTTTTTTTTTTTTT
>PVLC010028198.1:0-21233 GCA_004027655.1 Graphiurus murinus
ATAAATAAATAAAATAGTTAGAATGTTCCTAGGTTCAATCTCTAGTACCAAAAAGAAATAAATAGATAAAAAGATAGCAGTGGGAAGGACCTATTCTGGCTGTGCAGTAGTAATGATGGCAGTGACATTCTGTTTCTGGGTGGTCATGGTCTACCACCAGTGACCAGCTCCCAGTACTGTCAGAGGATCACAGGAGTTCAGAGTTGGGTATGATTTTTTCATACCCAACTTTATTTCATACTTTCAACTTTATTTATTCCTGCCCATCTCTCTTTTTTTTTGCGGTACTGGGGATTGAACTCAGGAGCGTTCTACCTCCGAGCTATACCCCCAGCCCTATTTTTTATTCTTTATTTTGAAACCGAATCTCACTAAGTTGCGGAGTGCCTCACTAGGTAACTAAGGCTGGCCGCGAACTCGGAACCTCCAGTCTCAGCCTCCCGAATGCTGGAATTTGCCCATCTGTTTTCAGCCAGGTTCCTGAATATTTTAAACTGATACATAGAAATTCGACATATGTAAGGTGTACAATATGAAGTTTTGATACATGTAAATGTTGCATAATATTCAAATCAGAGTAAACCTCTGTTTCCTCAGAGTTATTACTTTTTGGTGAAAACGTTCAAAATCCTTTGTTTTAGCTTTTTAAAAAATATATCCAGTACATTATTACTATCAATAGTTGATTCTTGGATTTATTTAGCAAGTCAAAAGTCATATAGTGTTGGTTGAATTTTTCTAAATAAATACTTCTTAATCTAAATTAGAGTTGCTTTATCTCTGTTCATTATAAGTAACAGATTGATTATATCAGAGTCAGACATTATTTTCATTCTTTTTTATTTGTATTGTTTAATGTGATTTGTTCCTTCTGGTAGTTCATATAGATTCATTATTTATACATATAATTTAGTATATAGTTAAAGATTTTATTTAATATTGATTCTAAGTAGTAGGGAAATTGAATCCTTATTAGTTATGTAACACAAAGGCTTAACAAGGTTTCCAGCACAGATTATGTAAAAGATATCCGTTTCAAACTTTGGTTATTTTTGTGTATTTTTAATCTCAGCATACCACTCATAAAAAGTCAGGTGATTTTTAACACAATTTTGTAAAATTAATTAGGGCAAATTATAGTTCATTTTAGCTCTCCTAATTAATTTTTGCTTGTGGTATGTAGTATTAAAATACCGTGTGGACATTTGGGGCACTCTTTTTGCAAAATGAGGAAATATAACCTTATCGCCAGGTAACATATCTAGTGTCTAACTAAATTTAGCTGAGGCTTGTCCTTTTATATAAGTTCCCACTTATCTAAGTTGACTCCCATTAGCCACTGTGCCATAATGGCTTGTGGGAAGACTGAACAGAAAATTGAATTAATGCAAGCCATTTCTCAATCATTTCTCATTCTCATGAAATGATTAAAGCTGATGTAAGAGGGCTCATTAAAACGGAAAACATTAGGCTCATTAAAAAGCCATTAAACCATCTCACTTCTCTGATTTATTTTATCGTAACCTTATTTAGCCATTGTTTAAAAGTCACTGCACCCCAAATTTCTTTCTTATTGTTGGGGAAATGTTATTCAAGCTATATACTCTGGCTATGTGGTCATTTGGAGACTGAAATCATCTCATACTATTCTTGCTTAGTTTATAATTCTCTAAGGCAGCTTCTGACTACTACAAATTGAAGATCTGCTAACAATACTCAGTTGAAATGGATTTACCTTCTATTGTTTTCAGCTATTTTCAATTCACACAAAAGTTCTTAATCTTACAATTTCTTATTGTTTAAACTTGAAACTGAATTACTACTTGCACAGGCAAAGTGAATGTCCATTAGTTATTGTATGATAATAATGTGATTTTTGTTAAGCAGAAGTAATTTCTTTTACCAAACCAAATAAAAGATCTACCCTGGGAAAATACATCTTTGTAAGAAGTCTCAGCTTGAGCATTAAGTATAATGCAATTCAGATACTAACAGGTTTTCTATGTTTCTTTGAGAATATTCTTTAATATGTCTTTGCAAGAATAGATCCAAATAAAATTGACTTGACTTAAAAAATGATTTGGTACATACTAGAATTCATGTAGAAGAGAAATACATTGTAAGATATACTCTTATTAGGAGCGTATCATACTAGCTGAAGCAGTAAGACTAGATGAAGTCCTGAGACCTCAGGGGCATAATTTCATGTCATAACCTGGTGTTGATTTTATTAGCCTTTGTCTATCGTGTAATTGCGCTTCTAGAAGGTGGTGGACCTGGTAATGCACTACCCATAAATCCTTTCAAGGAAAGATTTACTGTCTTCTAAAGGCTCATCAAAGCACTGCCATTCTGATATAACATGGAATAACTCTGACCAGGTGATATTTTAAAAAAAGTATCAGTAGTTCCCTGAGAGGTATATCAAATGCCAGAATCTCAGCCTCAGTCTCTCTCTCTTCCCAACCCTGTTAGCATTCCTTCTCTCCCACTGTTGTTGATGGCAGAGACATTTGCTAATAAACATCCTACTCAGTAAACTCTATCTCAGCATCATGTCTACAGAAAACCTAGTCTACATTGTTGATTCTATAGTCTTCAATATTTCTGAGGCAGGAAAAGAGAAACAAGTCACATACCTTGTCAAATGTCACAGCCCCAAAGCTACTTCTATCGTTTAGGCTCACAGGTCACTGGCTAGAAATAGTCATATGACTGCAAATGAATTATAAGACAATGAAAATGGAAGAGAACACAAAACCCTTGGTGACCACTGTCTCCACAATAATATTCAAACTGAAGTGTTATTTTGGACTCAGGACAAGCATAATTAATCTTTATAGTGTTTGCAGATTTTTATTTGCTGTCACATCTTCTGGATTTTCATATGAAATGTCCTTGTTCCTTTTCTGATAAGTTAACTTATTCCTCATACTTAAAATGTTTTAGTTACAATCATTTTATTGTACTCTTAACCTATGTATAATGAAATGATGGAAACCAGGGACTTGAAATATTTTTTTAAATTCTGTATTGATTCTAGAATAATTGCTTAACTTTATAACCACATAGTGTCACCACTTGATAAAGTAGCCTCTTCTTCTCTGTGGTGTCACTTTGGGATTTCAGTTATTTGAGGCCAACACTGGCCCGAACTTAGTAAATGAAAAACGCCAGACAAGCAATTGATAAGTTTTAAATTGCATGCTGTTCTGAGCAGCATGGTGAAATGTCTCACCACCAATCTCTCTCTACTACTTAGGAATAGGTATCTTCTTTTTGTCTATTGTATCCACACTATATACTACCTGCCTGCTAGACATTTAATAGCTCTATCATGATTTGGAGATCAACTATTGCAATATCAATGTTTTTGTTCAATGGCTAGTCCTTATGGAGTAGCCTAACACCACATCATGAGTCTATGTCATTTACCTCACTTTATTTCATCAGGTAGGCAGTGTTGTCATCTCACGTCATCACAAGAAGGATGTATAAAGTACAATAAGATATTTTGGGATAAGCCACACTCATAAAACTTTCAACTTGTGCTACTTTACTATTATTATTGTTAAAAACTTCCTGTGCATGATTTCTAAATTCACCATTAACATAGATTGGAATATCTATAACAAAAAAGCAAGATGTATAGGGTATGGTGCTACCTGTGATTTCAGACATCTACTTAGGGTCTTGAAACATATACTTTAGAGAGAAAGAAATTCAGCTTAATTTTATTTGATTATGGCCTCTATCCATCTAATCAGTTAGTCAAATTTTGTGCTTATGGTTTAACAAAATAATCAGTATGATTATAATGACTCTAATAACAAATAAAACAAAAAGATTATGGTAACCAACCTGTGTGACAAGTCATGATTATACTATTATTATCTCTATTTCATGAGGAGTAAATAGAAGCCTCAAGAATTAGAAAACTTGCCCAAGATTGCCAACTAATAAGGACATCTAAGGTTATAATTTACACATATCTGGCTCTAAGACTTCTTAGAAGAGTCATTTCCTGGCTGCTTTTCTCTAAGCTTTTTTTTTCACTTTAGTTTATAACCCATTTTTAGATAAAAGAGTAAAATTGGTTAAATGATATGTAGTGGCTTAAATATTAACATGTGCTTACACACAGACACATATGTAAATGGAAATATGTTCATTTCATTATTATTCAAATAAAATTTTGGTTGTTGAAATAGACACTTTTTTCCCAGATAAAGTCATCATGTATCTAAATGCCAGTGAAAACTGCATATATCTCTCTATACTTAAACTCAAAATAATGGACCAATATTTAGCCTAAAGTGGCTTAGTCTAGGGAAAAAAAATATGCAGAGTAAAGAGCATGGCAGTTTCACCTATTCAAACATCTTTGCACCTAATTTGCTACTTAAGAGTTTTTGTATTATGTCCTTGAGTAAATTGATGTATTCATCACCTGATATGACTTTTATAAATGAAGCAACACTGATGTTATAATTTGGGTTTACTGATATTATACTAATGCTGTTACTATTATTAATAACATGAATACTGATGTTTCTGCTTACAAAATGAGTAGTTTAATTGCATGTCTAAATAAATTAAGAACTGTTCTTAATTTGAATGATTAGAGAATGAAGTTGAAGTTTGAAGAAAAGCATAAGCAAATAGGTTGAATATCATTTGTAAAGTCTTAAAACACTACAAGTAGATCCACCTCAAGGGTGATTGGGGTTAACTAAGCTTCAAATGGGTGCATAAAATCAGATATCTAATCATTAGTTTTTAAGGAGAAGTTTTTAGAATAATGGGATGTATATTCTCAAATTTTTCTGATAAGTGCATTGTCTTTTACATAAATCTTCACAGAAATCCTAAATATAATTCAGGATTAACCTGGGGAGCATGGAGCAAAGCACGATAAATTAAATGGGTGATTTTAACGGTTCTCACTGACTAGCATACTTCATAAACCTTGCCCTCCTGATAACAGGGTAGATAGGCTAGTTCCTATCTAGGGCATCCCGTTCCTACAGTCAGGTGGAAACACTGTCAATACCAGCTCCTCTGGAGTTCTAGTTCTAGAATTGCATCACTTTCCAATAGCACCAGTATGGACACACATATTCACACTTATTCATACTATTAGCTTCTATTTGGTTGTGTTCAAAATTTCAAATTAATTAATCTAAACTTCTGTAGAAAGATGTTCTTTCCTCCAATGTTTCAAGCAGAATTCTGTAAACCACCCAATTTTAGTCTTATGGTTAAATTAATAGTGCTTATATCTAATATTTATAAGCATTGAAGCTAATACATCTAATGAAGACTAGTGCAAGGAATTGAATTTATCTTTTCTGATTGACAAAAGTAATCAGGTAAAAAATACGTCTGCACAAATTCATTTACCACCATATTCTCCTTAAGGTTTAAATTAATATTTTTAAAATTATATTTTAAATGAATCATCTTAGACTTATAGAAAATTTATAACAATAGTAGACAGAAATCTCATATACTCTTCACCCAGTTTCTCCTATTATTAACATTTTATTTTAACGTGATAGTTTTATATTAGTGAGCTAATATTAATATATCTATGACCTAAATTTCATAATTTATTCAAATTGTCTTAGTTTTTTTCTGTTTAAGAGTTCCATCCCAACTGTTTTATTATCTCCTTATTTTTCTTGGCTGTGACGGTTTCTCAGTCTTTACTTGTTTTTCATCAACTTGATAGTTTTGAGGAGAGCCACTCAGGTATTTTGTTGAATATCTCTTTACTGAGATGTATCTAGTTTTTTTTTTTTTCATGATTAGATTGGGATTATGAGTTTTGGGCAGAAGCTCTATAAAAATAAAGTATCATGTTCATCGCTTGAGATCAAGGGTGCATATTATTAACATGATTTATTACATTTGCTGTTAACCTTGATCACCTTGAAAACCTTGTCAGATTTCTCTACCATACAATTATTCTTTATTGTCCTTTTCATATTATGCTCTTTCAAAAGAAGTCATGATGAACATCTAATACTTAAGAAGTTTATGTTTCACCTCTTGAGGAGAGATTACCTACATCAATTATTTGAAATAATTCTACATGATTTATCTCTTCCATTTGTACATAAGATCCATTATAGCAATATAAACTCATTATTTATTTCATATTTTGAGTTACATTGCAATATTACCTTATTTTATTGCACAACTTATTTTATCTTTGGCCACTAAGCTATTTTATCATTTGGCTTCTGTATCCTATGATATTTTTCTGTCACTGTGGCCTTTCTTTCCTCCTCTTCTTCTCCTCTTCCCCCTTCTCCTCCTTCACTATTTTCTATTTTCCACAAAAGGATACTGAGACTATTCTTGTATATTTTCTTGTGCATCATAACTAAAATCAACCATTGCATTGTTTTTTAGGGAGCCCTTGTTGAACAATGGAATTAGAAGCCTAAATTTTGGGCACTAGGTCTGCTTTTAGCTACTGGAATATCACTAATTCTTTGTAGTCTCCATTGAAAGGAGAATTATAGGTGTGTATATTAACTTTTGCATATACATGTATCTAAATTTTTTCTACATGGAACCAATTTCATATTATGCTAACATAAGTTCATAATGATTATTCCAGATCTGATATGCTATCATATGAATCATTCTAGCTTCTTCACCTGGTCTATTTGTAAATTTCCCCTCCAAGGAAGAACCTTGTTCCTACCATCTGCAGTTCATTTACTTAATTTTTCCTTCCTTTCATCCATGTAGGACTATCAGTATTGCAAACCTTTTGCACACTAGAAACAACATTATCAGATACTAGTCTAGTATCTATCCATTTTTTGCCTTTAAATGTACAGATTCTACTTATTTCCAATTACTTAAGTCAGCACGCTTTACCTCCACATACTCATTTCATATTGTTTCATACATTTTTAGTGAGTTATCAGATTCTTGTTTTTTTTTTTCAATCTACATTACTTCCTGGGAACTCCTTGATGTCCTAAATGATTTAGATAACATATTTTAAGGTTTAATGTTTGTGCTATAAAGTTCAATGGATTTTCATATATGCATCATGTCATGGATGCTCCATTATAGTATCATACAAAATCACTTCACTGTCCTAAAAAATCTTTTATTGTTTATATAATAAACTCTCCCCTCTGACTTCCCCTCTACAAGTGATTTTTTACTGTCTGTAATCTTGTCCTTTCCATGTTATGGAATAGGAATTTTATAGTATGTAGATTTTCAAATTAATTTCTTTCACTTAGCAGTAGGCATTTAAAATTCGTCCATATTATTTTGTGTCTTGATACCGCAGTCTGACTGTCTTTGTGTTGGATCTACATCTTGAGCCATTCACGTTTAATGATTATTGATATATTTGGATGTATATCTCCTTTTTGTAATGGCTTTCTATTCATTGTGTGTATCCTTTGTTTTCACCCCCCATTTTTTCTTTCTCCTTTTTATGAGCATGTTAGAGAATTCTATTTTATCTCCTCTATTTGCATATCAAAGATGCTTCCTTAAAATAATTAGTGGTTTCCTTAGAAATTACAATATACGTTTTTAACTAATCCAAAGCCCTTTCAAATAGGCATAGTTTGCTTTACATGTAGTACAAGAAACTTATAAAATTCTTCTTTCTATTTCTTCCATTTCTTAGAAATAAGTGTAATTCAGTACACTTAATGAATTACATTTATTTCTGTTCTATAGTCACTGAGTACATTTTTAGTATTAATATTTTTAAGAAATAGTTTTCTTTTAAGTCACTTAAAATTAAAAAAAATAAAAATAGTTTCTCTGCAGTTATTGTTTCTTAGATGTTCTTTTGCCCTTCAAGTAGATATAATACAGACCTTTATCCTTATCCTCTCTCTCAAAATCTTTTAATATTTCTTGTTGGATACTGCCGGCAATCATTTTTTTAAGTTTTGTTTAAGATTTTATTTCTCCTTTTTAAGAGGATAATTTCACTGATTGTAGAATCCAAAGTTTTAGCCCATTTTTTTTAAAATACTTTATATAATTAACCCACTATCTTCCATCTTGGATGATGCGTAATAAGAAGTCCATTTTAATTTTTATCTTTGCTTCTATACAGGTAAATTGTTTTTATACTTTGACTCCTTCCAGGAGTTCTTTTCTGCCTTTGCTTCTTTGAAGTTTGAATATAATGTTTGTGTATTTATGCATTGGCTACTTTCCTACTTGTTGTTTTCTGAGCTTCTAGAGCATGTGGTTTGCTGTTTGATATTAATTTTGAAAGGTCTTGATGATTATTCTGTGGGACATTTTTTCCTCTTCATTCTCTTTTCTGCTGCTGCTATCACTATTTCCAGTGTATTACACATTTTGATATTGAAATTATTTTAGATTTTTTTCTAATTCTCCTTTTATGTCTCTTGATTTCAGTTGACCTATACTCCAACTTACTTATTCTTTCCTTAGCCATGTTCAGTTCTACTACTGAGCCCATCAATAGAATTCTTCATTTCTTTTACACTATTTTTTTATGATAACATGGTAATCAAAAAGTAATTGCCAAGCCAGGCATAGTGGCACATGCCTACAATCCCAGTACCTGGGAGGCTGAGACAGGATCTCATGTTCAAGGACAGCCTAGGCGATATAGTGAGTCTCTCAGTAACCTAGCAAGACACTGTTTAAAAACAAAAAAATAAAAAGGTCTGGAGATACAGCTCAGAGTAGAATGCCCCTTCAATTCCCAGTACCAGAAAGAAAAAAAAAAAAAAGGAATTGCCTTTTGATTCTCTTTCTTAGAGTTTGCATATCTGCTTATATTACCCATCTGTTCTTATACGCAGTGTGCTTTCTTCCACTAAAGGTCTTAACGTACAATTACTGCTATTTTAAACTACCTATCTGCGAATTCCAGAATTTGTACTATATCCAAACATCGTTCTGATGCTTACTTTGTATTTCCAGATAATTTTTTTCTTCTTCTTCTAATAATGTAAGTTGTTTTTTGTTGTTGAAAATCTTAAATAATGTATGAGATAGTAGAAAGTGAAGTTAGTATATCTGTTGTTGAGTTTTTCAGTTAGCCTGAGTCAGAGTTTGGTTGTGTTCAGTGTTTGCTGCTGGTGCCAGAAACTTCACATTCCTCTGCTGCTTTTCTTTTCTGTCTCTTTTACTGTCTTTAGACTTTCCTAACAACTCTTCCTTAGAATTTATGTCTTCTGGGTCTTTCAGCTTTACCTCATGGTTATTGAATTACAGGTCATTTGCTGTGATTGTGAAGCATGGAGGGAGAGACATTCTGTATGAATATGGTTATCTCTCAGTTGTTCAGTGGTCATCTGTCCTTGATTGTGGGTGACCATCACAAGTGTTTCTTAGTTTTTCCTCCCTGAAGTAGGAGCATAGTAGGGAGTGCTTTGGGGGAAATTCCCCTTCCCCAGATCAGACAATGAACTATTAAAATCTTCCCCAGGAAATATTAAGCTTTGTTACATAGAATGCTCTGAAATATAAGAGGAATTTGGATAATGGAGGAGAAACTCCAGTAGAGCAAGGGAGGTGATCTAGGGGAGGGTGGAAGGGAAATCGAGAATTCATGAAGGAAATACTTTACTGACATTATCTCCATATTTGAGAATACCAATGCCAATCTCAATATCTTATATGGGGAAGAGGGAGAGTGGGGAAGGAGTTAGAGGAAAACTCACCAAGTGCTGTGTGCATGCATATCACTATCACTATAAACTACATTATGATGTGAGACTATAGTGCATCAATAAAAGTATAAAAATAAAAAGTAAATTAAATTTGAAAAACAATGCTCTGGGCATATTTCTAAATGGTTGTTTTTCTCTTCCTCTGCCAGAACCACATGCCACACATGCCGTCATTCTTGACTCTTTCTTATGAGAAATTGGAAGGGTTCACTGTGGTAATCACATGAATCAGTGGGGGAGCCCACTAAGATTGTTGGTACACTATTTCTTTTTTTCTTTTTTACAGTACTGGAGATTTAACCCAGGGGCATTCTAGCTCCAAGCTATACCCCCAGCCCTATTTTATTATTTTTTAATTTTGAAACAGGATCTCACTAAGTAGTGGAGGCTGGCCTTGAACCTGCGATCCTCCTGTCTCAACCTCCCAAGTACTGGGATTACACACTATTTCATTCTTAGTCTATACTGCTTAGTAAAACTTTCCATGTAAGCAATCCTGCCAATTTACAGCTCCAGCAGATCTTGGCCATGACTACCTGAATTCACCTATCATTTCAGATTAATTTGAGTCCCCTATGTCAAACTGCCGCCTATGAATCACTAGTTCCTCCTTACATTAAAGATTTCATAAATACTTACCTTCAATTTACATTGTTGATGTTTCTTTTATGTACCCTGAAATCTTTTTAAATTATCTTAGGACTATTACCAAATGGTAAGCTTTAAGTCTAACATTTTAAAGCAGACTACTACTAGAATTGCTTTTATGTTATTTTCATTCATTTCCCCCTATCAGTTCACAGCTATGTGAAATATGGAATTAAATCCAGAGAAATTGCCGGGCGTGGTGGCGCACGCTTGTAATCCCAGCATTCGGGAGGCTGAGACCGGAGGATCCGGGTTCGCGGCCAGCCTCAGCTACCTAGTGAGGCACTCCGCAACTTAGTGAGACCCGGTTTCAAAATAAAGAATAAAAAAAAAATAGGGCTGGGGGTATAGCTCGGAGGTAGAATGCCCCTGAGTTCAACTCCCAGTACCGAAAAAAAAAAAAAAAAAAATCCAGAGAAATTAACAAATGAAAACAGATCCAGAAGGGACTCTGACTATCCAAAGTAATCTCTTTCTTCCCCTTCCCTACTTCATTATCTTAATATACTGAGTACAGCAAAAGTTCCCTAAATTCTATACTTGATTATTATACTTGAAGAACTGCTACTGGATTTAATGATACTAAATACAGAAAAAAAAAAAAAAAGATGCATTTCAACTCTAGTAGCAGGAAACTTTTATTCTAGTCTATGGGAAAAAAAGTCTTAAAGTTTTTACATTCCTAAAAACAAATGTGATTTGCCCACCTGTGGCTAGCTACAGGAGAATTTTTATGCTTTTAACAATCATTATACACAGTCAACATTCATTATCTGAGAATAATTTAAGGTTTTCAGTTGTAATGGAGAGACAGAAGTATTATAGAAATTTCTAGCACCAGAAATCTATTCAAAATAAGCAAATTATTAACATCAGGAAATAGAAAAAATGGGATACTTTTTCATACTGTGTTACAAATAATTATGGCTTATTTGTAATAATGGCTTAAAATGTTACAGATTTATTACCTAAACTTTCTGTGGGTCAAGAGTCGAGGCATTCAAAACTGGGTCCTGTATAAGAGTGCATTGAAGGTGTCTCCAGGGCTGACTCTCATCTGAGGACTCCCTGGGTCCACTTTCAAGATTTTCCAGGTCCTTCGCAGAATGTAATTTCTTTTGCCTGTAGAATTTGGGGCAACCTGATTCTTCAACATTCCAACACAGGGAGGAAGAGAGAGACAAGAGGGAGGAAAGGGAGAGAAAATCCTGACAGAACTTAGCATAAATGTGGGAGCCACCTTTTGTTGCCTTTAAGTGGTTAGCGGCAAGTCATAGGGCCTACCTAAACTTGGAGGAGGGGGGATGTTATGAAAGGTATGAACAAAAGAAAGCAGCGGTCATTACAGATTCATCTTAATGTCAGTCCACTGTAACATGCCACTCGAGTAATAATAAGCAGATGCAAAGTCTAGAAATTGCCATCACATTTGGAGAAAAGTAAGTTGTGTAGAAAAATATGATCTATAGTTAGATCAATTTATTTTTAACTAATTGTAACATTTAGGTAAAATTAATGACATTACTGAGCATGAAGTGAGAGAAATTGGTTTATAATTCTATATATTTACTTGATGATGGTGCATAAGGAATAAAGTATTTAGAAATTGAAAAAAATGTTAAGGTGCTTATTCAGAACCTTTAAAGAATAGACATTATGTGAAACAAAAACAACCAAATCAATAGAAAAAACACCAAATAAGTTGAAAAAAATTGTGCAATTAAATGTACATTGGTTAACAAGAACATATTATTATAAAAATTATACCAATACTATCTTAATAACAATACATGTAAATACCTAAGATAATATAATGAGTCATAAGTAAATTAGTATTATTGAAGTTGTTTATACAAGCTCCAATGACCCTTTAAGACTCTGGAACAATTTTCTATTACTAAACATGGAGAAACTGTCAGAATCTTGTAAGCAAGATGTGGGTCAAAGAATCCTAGAATAGGAAATCAGAGACATGGCCCCTACTGTGAACTGACTTAGATTTTAGACACATCATTCCAGTCCTAATTTTGAAAAGGGAGCTGGATGGGGGTTATGGGTTAATTGAACTATAAAGGTCCTTTCTGCTTCCACTTTCTATTTTTAAAACGAAGCCAAGTACACATTAGATTCTCCAGACTAAATCTACAGAGAAGGAAATAAATGATCAAGATTTAGTCTTAAGGGGTGAAAAATCCTTTCCCTGGACATGTTTAAGAAGCTCCTGAAAGTCTGGATAAAAAATGGAGTTAAAAGAATAGCATCAACTTTATTTGTTTTTAGAATTTTATTATGCAATATAATTATACATCATAGTGATATCCAAAGGGATATATTCATATATGCGCTCAGTGTCTCTTAATTGGTTCCCACAGAAAAGGGACTTTATGATAGCATCACACTTTAAGTCAAACACCATACATTGAAAATTAAGAAGGATCTACATGTTTTAGAGATAAATATAGATTTTATTTATTTCGCTGTGTACTGAAATGTTAAACACTTATTAAATTCAGAAGTAGATGATGATATTCAGAAAAAGAATTCAGTATATATGATGCTTAATTCAAATAGAGAGTTCTTTCTCCCTATTTCTAATTTTTTATTCATTGTCATTTTTTACTCTGCTTTAAGAAAGAACTTTTTCTTTCATGCAGGTCAATATGCAGAACAGGTTTACAAAAGTGGTCCAGGTCTTCTCTGAGTTTGTTTTCTGGAACGGTAACATTGATAATTATTTACAAAGAATTATGGAGATGGGTAACACAAATACAAAGCAAGTCTTTGGCATTGTGAGTTCATCCACGATCAGTGTTAGTGATTGACAAATAAAATGGACATGACCTTTCAAAGTGATTTCGCTTAGAATCCTGATTATAGCCAACAGTATAAATTCTTGGACCAGGTATCTTTCATTCTTACCGACATTTTAAAATTGGAAGTTGTTATTCTAACATTAGAAGCCGGTTGTGAGGATTAATGAGCTTACCCATGTAAACCACCTGGAAAGGATTTGGCACTCAGGGATGAATTGTACAGACTGGAATATTTTAGTGGCAACAATGATGGTTATGGTCCCTTTTGCTCTAGAGCTGAAAATTGTATTAATCATTTATCATTGTTCTACCTCTGTCGCACTACAGCAAACTCATAACTTTCCTTGTGAAATAAAAAGTATGTTTTCAGAGAAAGAATTTGAAAGCAGAAGAGACTTTCTATTTTTCTTACATGTGCATCATTGATAGAATATTTTATATATATATATATTTATTATTCGTACAATGTAAGCAGACATCTTTGTTAGGTACAAATTGAAAATGACATATGTGCCCACATTTCTCATTTGAGCCCTTCCCCCAATTCCCACCCCACTCCCTCACCCTCCCTCCCTCTCAGGTTCAATTTAGTGAGTAACCTTGATGTACATTAGGGTGTCCCCGCCCCCCCGTCAATCCCTTTCGGTTAAATCAACTTCATTGTTTATCAAGGGTCTCTCCTTTTCCATCTTAAGACCCTCTTATGCCCCATCTTCTCCCCAGCATCCGCATATTAGGGAGAACATATGCTTCCTTACTCTTTGTGTCTGGCTAATCTCACTTAACATAATGTTTTCCAGTTGCATCCATTTCCCTACAAATAACATGATTTTGTTCTTCTTTATGGCTGAGTAAAATTCCATTGTGTACATATCATTGATAGAATATTTTAAGTCTACTATTATAATATTTTAAAATTACACAGCTCAGAGGTTTTTTGCTGTAGTCTCATCACTTCAAAGATAAAAAATGATGTCATTCAGTATTCATTCATACATAAAATATTGTGCATTTATGTAAATGCTAGGAATATATTGATACAATAAGAATTAATTAATGAATGAGTACTAAATGAATGAATGAGTGAATAAACAGTAAGTGAATGACCTGATACTGATTATAGAGTATTGTACTCTAGTGGAATAGATCGAGATTAAAACAGTTTACAAAATCTTGTCCCAGAGAGATTGTGATATTTTTCATGTTCATAGAGTTTGAGGACTAACCCCAGGTTTTCCTACTTAAGGCAATGCCCAGAAGTAATTTATTGCATTTACAGATACTTTCAGTATTGTTTTTACTGAAAATGATTTCAAATTTTTTCCCTAACAAATAAATTCAAATTTTATAATTGAAATGCCTGATGGTAATCAAATGATGAATTAGTTACATTTATAATATTTACTTGACTTTATTACATGAGCAATTGTGTAACCTAAATCTCCCATCATAATTTTTGGTGCATTTTATTGGAATCATTATATAATTGTAAGTAATATTTTCTGCAACTATACTGCTAATGGAGGTTGTATGGATAGATAAATTTGTTTACTATATGGTTTATATTATTGAATTAAAAGATACATAAGAGCAAAAAATCTTCATGATGATTCAAATCAAGAGTTAGATATACTTTGAAATAGTCTTAAATACTTTATAATTCAAATTCATAGAATTTAATACATTTATTGCTTTTCAATACATTTTGATCAAAATTAAATACTATAGAGAAAAATGTATCCACCATGAAAATCCAAACAATATTTACCCAGCAGTATGTTTTCACGAGTTCATTCTTGGTTTTAGCACTTTACATTTGCCAAAGTTTGGTAATAGCTCATATAATCCGTACCTCAACATTTGAAGCATATGGTATGTAATAGTCACACATTACAGATATGAAATGAAGAAGGAACTTAAAAATTTTGGTTCAGATCTTACCTCTAATTAGAAAGCATACAAAATACATGATAGATGACAAGTACATTATACAAACAGCAATAGTTACAGGAATATAGGAGATGCAATTTATGGGAGTGGAGAAGATGAAGACAATTTTTGTGGTGTTTGCATTTGGCAGAGTATAAAAGCTCAGAATTTAGAAAAGGGTACATTTATGCTGGTGAGCTATGACTCAACACATCAGTAAACTATCATTTGGGTAAACTATGGTGAGAAAATTAAGACAAGTTCCATGATCCACAGAGTAATGGCCAAAAAAATTCTGGGAATGGTAAGTTGGTAGGATTTTAAAACACATGGATAAGAGATATTTGCAACTCTCCCTATCTCAGCCTGCAAAGGAACTTGTCTGTGTTGGACTTTGTTTAAAACCAGTAATTCATCTCAGTATCTCTTGGGCTGACAACCGTACTTGAACATAAAATAGTATATTCTAGTATTCCCTCATGACAATAGGAAAATTGGTAGAACCAGAACTCTTCTGTCGTGATGTATGGTGGTCCTTTCAGTGTTAGTTTCCTTGATCTGCCTGGGGATAAGTATACAAGAACAATGAATATATATAGTTATATAGTTATAATTATAAATATATATATATAAATATATTATATATAAATATTTTATATATTATATATTGTATAAATATATTGTATTATAATATGTAATATAAAAGATATAGTATTATAAATTATATAAATTATTCTGCAGCTTTTGTGGAACATGTATATATATAATAATGGATTTACTATATAATACATTATATACGTACATGTAATACAATATATTTATATACTATACAATATTATATATATATACTATGTCAACAAAAGCTGCAGAATAAATCAAGACTCTTATTCATCATAAGTTACTGGAGAGATGCCATTTTAGAAAGTTTGTCTTTGAGTTTCCATTCTAGGTAACAGTTCACCAATACTTTCTATACAATCCAGTATCATAAAACCTGCAGATAAAGTATATTACTAAGGCAAGGCATAAAATAATGGTGAGGTAAGACCAATAATTTGAACACTTATATTGCAAGCTTTATGCAGCATTTCTTCTAAATTCTACTGGCTTTACTGAGTTCTCAATACTTAAAAAAAAAAATAGACCTCCACATTTAATTGATTTTTATTGATTTTGAGTAAATCAATCAAATCCACTTAAAGTCATCTATTGCCTTACCTGGATAAACTTAGTGTTAATAATGTCTCATCCAAGGTAAATACTGCAAAAATCCTTAATCTGCTTCTCATTTTCTATATCTTCATAGTTCTTTACATTTTAAGTCACTCCTTATCTTTATACTGTAGGGCAATACACGCTGACACACTTCTTTAGATGAAAGCTGGAAGCCCTATTCTATGTTGCCATCATGCAGAAGCCAAATTATTTGTGCTGTAAGTTATCACCTTCCTAATAAACCTGAAGTCTCCGTTTTCCTTCTTTCTGTGTTACTCAGTAGATTTTTAGTGGGCTTCCTTGGTTTCTTGTGCTTAATATAACTGGAAATTTACTTTTATGTTTCATAGGAATCTGAGCCATAAAAGGATAGTTAGGAAAACTTTGCAGAATAGAAAATGGTACTTAAATACTTAATAATAATTAATAATTCTGTAGCCCAGAGAAATAAAAGAGGTCCTTAACCACATGATTCCAATTGAATTATCTTCTCTGTCTAAGCTTCTTAAATGGATGGCACCTTTGAATTCCTATTAGACTGGAGGAAAATAAAACGCTCGTGAGCTATCAATGTAAAAATCATAATATAAATAATAAAGCAACAGCAACAAAACAGAGCAAGAATGATAAACGTTCACTACCTCGGTTGAATGGAATTGTAAAATACATATGTAGTATTTGAATATACACAATACGCATTTTAGTTCCAAAAGTTCTCACACTTAATTTATATACTTTTGTAAAGCTCTTACACTGAAGAGGGTTAAATGATATAATATTTGAAAACAGTAATTTAGAAACTTCTGTTACATCTGTAACACAGGAAATAAGATGAAGGAATGGTGAGAAATAAAATAGCAGGCATGTTTTTCTTTTTTCTAGCTTCTGACAATTGAAAACTGAAATGGGGGCACTATAGGATGCTCATTCATTTTCTGAACCCTTTAGCATAGCATTCTAGGATCTCCTAGAAAGTCCAAAGAAAGCACAAAAAATATAAGGGAAACTTATGTGGTCAGAAAATAAACAAGAGCCCTGTTAATAAAAAATGTAGCAGAATTACATATGCTTTGTGTGTCTTATAATAGAATATGACTTATACCTTAAAATCTATTTTATTGTTTTGTAATAAGTTGTCAGTATAGCAAAAATGCTAAGTCAACATTCTGGTTCAATAGTTGATGTATAAATACGGTTCACTTCTCACATAAAAAAATAGAAAACTTCTGTAATATAAAAGCAGAATAACTCATTTCTTTTTTATTTCCTTTCATTTAAAGGAAAAATGTAACTTTTGTCTCTTAAAAATATTTAATATTATATTGAGGAGCATTTCAGAAAACATTGTGCATATTCAATTAAGTTCTATAAACTCAGTCAACTGGGATTGTTCTTATTTATACTGCGGGAAAGTATACCTATATTATGATAGATCAGAAATTTGAATAATGAGAGAAATTAAAATATGAGAAATTAATACCAAATGAATGATTTTAATAAGCTTACAGCAGCTTTCAATAGTAAAGGAAAATAGGATCAATTCTCCTTGAACATTCACTACCAAACAAATACCATTGTACTATTATATTTCTCTAGAACTAATGCATGCTTTAATAGACACATTTAATAGATTTATGTAAATGTCTTATTTGGTGTTCTTAGAAAAGGAAGATACATTCTTAGGCCCAGCAAAATAAACTGAGTATATTAAAATATTTCTTCTTTCTCTAACCTGCATCGAAGTAATAAAGGAAGAGACTTAGGATCATAAAAAAGAATAGTCATAAAGGTGAGGTCCTAATTTACTTCCCAGTTTTATTTCAACTTAGTTCTTCATTGCTACAAGGCATAAAAGTTATTGAATTTTACTACATTCACCTCACGCTGGTTTCCTATCAAACAGAATATCAGTGGAACACCTCTGCTGAGCTCCCTACATGAAATTGTCCTTTTGTACGTCTCATAATCGGCGGCGATGTGGCCAAGCATCTGGTGGTGACAAGCAGACGTCTTTGATTTATTGGCTAATATCACTACTTGTTAGTGGATGGTTGAGCAGGAGACTAAAAGAGCATAAAATCAGAGAGAATAAATTATGAAGGCACCGAACTGTGCCATTATAAACCCTTCCTTGTCACCGCTGTGACATCTCATAGGAAATGGAGGATGACAGCCGCACTCATTCTTCAAAGGGCCGATTCCTCCTCCGTGTGATCCCAGCCATAAATAAATAAATATTGCAAACAAACCGCACACACAACTCAAACAGGAAGTGCCTTTCCCTCTCTAGAGCGCTTGGGTTCCGGTTTTCTCCTACTTGAAAGTAGAGAACAAAGCTGACTCCTGTTAGGAGAATTTCCCAGGTGAACTCTAGGAGATTAAGTACACCGACCTCAGCCCTGTCGGCTAGAACTGAAAAATGTAGAAGGTAGGTGCACCCCATGTTTCTTTTCCCTTTAGTCACCCTGAAAAGGTTGCTCATACTTAAACTAGTTAGGCAAATCCTGTGTTACTGAGCCAATTTAGCCAATCCATTCATCCTACCAGTGTCTGCTTAGCAGTGATTTTGGTAAAATGATGTCCCAGAGCAATTGAAAATTTAAACTGGCTTTTTAAGTTAGTTTAATCTGTTAAGGTTATAAAAAATCATCTAAAAATAAAAATGGGTTAACTGTGTATAATAGTAAGAAACATATGACATATAATAGAGCTTATATCTCAGTGATTTCCTGGATTTTTATCTTCTTCTTCCAGTATTTTAATTTTCCTTCCTTCCTTCCTTCCTTCCTTCCTTCCTTCCTTCCTTCCTTCCTTCCTTCCTTCCTTCCTTCCTTCCTTCCTTTCTCTTTCCTTCCTTATTGTTTTATTTTGAAACAGGGTCTCACTAAGTTGTTGATGCTGGTCTCAAACTTGAAGCCCTCCAGTCTCAGCTTCCCAAGTACTGGAACTACAGGCTTGGCTTTAGGTTTTTTTGAAAAGTAAAATTGACATGAGTATATATTGAGAATTTAGTATCTTATATATTACTGAATTTAACTTTATTAAGAAAAGGCAAAGTAAATTATTCCTCCTTTTCACAGATATTATTCCAAAGTAAAGTATTCCTCCTTTTCACAGATATTATTCCAATGTATACTTTCACTAATTCATCCAAGAGCCACCAAAAGATAACTTTTGAGAGAGATTTTGTAAGACAAGGTTGAGCACTGTGCAACTGTGTGTCCAGAAAACCTTAAGCAAATCTGTATGAAAAGGAAAGAAAGTGGAAGAAGAGATACTGGGAGGCAGAGCTAGACAGAGACGTTTGGAACAGATTATGAAAGGATGGCTTGCCAGAAAACCATTGAATAAAATATAGCAATATGCAAGTAAAAGAAGATTTTAAAAAGAAAAAGGACAATATTAAAATGAAGGCAAAAATACAATTGATATTAAATATAAAATATAAGCATCTTTAACATGGTAAAGATGATTTGTAATTCTTATTCAAAGCTTTTTACCATCCACCATGAAAATGTCTTCACCCTTGCCATGTGTGTGTGGGGGGGGGGATGACAGTTTTACAAGAGAATTTTTTTGCATTGGTTTAAAATATATTCGTATTATATCACATCAGAGTTGATTTGAGGCAAAGCAATTCCCTACGGAAGAGGGTGCCAAAGTAATTAAACTATTGATTAGATCTGTCTCTAAAATGATTATCCTTAAGCAGAGTCACTCCCGTCTTCTCTTGCAGAACTACAGGTTCACCACAAAACATCTGAAAGGTAGAAGTCGTTATTCCAGTAGTCTAGCTAGTAAGTGGAAGAGATCAGATGCAAAATCAATTATTTTAAATTTCAAAGTCCGATTTTTGGTATTTTGTTTCATTGTTATTAAGTATACCATTCTTTCTCTTAGTAATGAATTGAAAAATGAAGGAAAAAATGAAGAATGTGAGAGATATAAAATGTTTTTATTCCAATATACCAATAATTAACATTAAGAAGAAGAATCACAGCCGGGCGTGGTGGCGCACGCTTGTAATCCCAGCATTCGGGAGGCTGAGACCGGATGATCCGGGTTCGCGGCCAGCCTCAGCTACCTAGTGAGGCATTCCGCAACTTAGTGAGACTCTGTTTCAAAATAAAGAATCACAAATAGGGCTGGGGATATAGCTCAGAGGTAGAAAGCCCCTGAGTTCAATCCTCAGTACCACAAAAAAAAAAAAAAAAAGAAGAAGAAGAAGAATCACATACACTGTCATAAAATTCTGACTTTTGTATTGAGATAATGCTCTCTCTCAAGAGTCCTGGTTTTCTTTGGACTATTGTTTGTTTCTGAGTCCTAATCTCTCAACTTAAACATTGTATTTTATGTTATCTGGCATATACAAAATTCATGCGAATACTTCCTATGTCAGCTGTTGCACCCTTTAACAAAATATATAAGTGTTTCTCTCCTTTATGTGAAAAAGAAATAATGAATCTCAACAACTCAAAGATCATGCTCAGGATATACATATGTGATAAGAGAGCATCGGGAATGTATACCTTCAAATAGTTTGCTTCTTTGCATTGAAAGATGTGAAAAATAACAGCATAGGAAAGTTTTCCTAACAGACTTAACTTCTTTGGTTAGAGGTAGCTTTGCAATTAAAACATTACTGAGGCAAATTCTCAGTGGCTCAGCACTAGACACTTCTTACACACTTGAGTGGGTACAAGTGTAGCCATGTGCAGCCATGTGTGGTAAATCTGTCAGAACTAACAGCAGGGGCTCTGATAAGAGTTCTCCATCAGTAAAACTGCTGATAGCTCAAGGTCTTTGAATTGTTATCCTAAGTGGCACCCAATAGTGAGGCCAATACTAAGGGTCTGTTCATATTTCTCCAGCATGCAGTTTCTTAATTTTTCATAGGTTTATTCTATCGTGGTCA
>PVLC010028199.1:0-21227 GCA_004027655.1 Graphiurus murinus
TGGTTTCAATGTTCCACCCCCAATATCCAAAAAAAGTTTGAAAGCTAAAATTAGCATGCCCTACAAATGAAATGAACCTAATGGCATTGAGTATCTAATATGGAACCATTATTTTCACATGTGACATCTGATTTAGCCTTACACAATAAAGGAAGTGAGGCAATTTCCTAGGGCCAAATGGTAGTAAGCTGTGGAACCAGATGGAAACCCAGGTTTCACTAATTCTAAGGGCAGTGTTGCCTCTCATACAAACCACCTGGAAAGAACTCTCAAACAAGAAAGATAGGAATTGGAGGGTGGCTGGCACAGGGAGCTTTATTTCCAGTAACCCAACTTGATGAGAATCTTAAGCAAAGACCACAATAGCTATCACCCAAGCCCTCTGCTGTCTCCAGGGAAGGCATATTTTGAGCCACCAACCCTGAGCCCTGTATGACTGCTTTTGAATTCCGGTTTATAAAATTCCTACATGAAATAAGCCTCTACAGTCAAAGGAATAACAACATGGGAATACTTTAAGAAGTAAAATTGAATTGATTTTTAAAAGGCATTTTAGAACTGGCTCTGAATATGTACATTCCCAGTGATTCAAAATAGGCTTTTGAGAGGCATAGGTAAAGCAGCTGAAAAAAAAAAAAGTGGAATTTAAAGTGTATCCAGGGCTTTCATGGCACTGCACAAGCTTCAGTGACACAACTGAAAAGAAGCTTCAAACCACAGAGCAGGAACAATGAGAATCAAAGGCAAGGGGAAATGAACAAACAAAATAAAACGAGGTGCTGCTTCTTTCCCCGGGAACATTTTTAGTTTATTGCTCATTGTTAAAAGTTTACTGTGTGCCATTATAATCCTGTGTATATGTTCTTTTATGAACATTTGAGTGGCCCTGTTCCTGTAAAGTTTGTTGGGAGGTGGTGATCGTCATTAATAGTCACACTGAGCAGAATGCTCCCTGCTTCCTGCTGAATTGGACTCAGGTGCCCAGCCTCATTCAAGTCCCTACAAAATGACTTGAGCCGATTTCTCTAGCTTTGTCCACATCAGTCCCTCTGCCTGGAATGCCATTCTACCATCACCATGTGCCCAAGTCCTTCTCATCCTTGGAGAACCAGGTCAAAGGCCAGCTCTTCTGCAGAAAAGTTCCTAAGTCCACTAAGAAGAAAGGATTCTCGTGCATTTTATCTATGCACTCCTGCAACCACTTTATTAAAAATATCACACAGAGTGTCATACAACAGCTATTTGTACACACCTGTTTCCCCTACTGCACAGCAAGCTCCTTGAGGAGAGACCCCAAGCCTCCCATTCCCTTCCAAATTTTATTTTATTTTTGTGTGTATGGTACTGGAAATTGAACTCAGGGGCATTCTACCTCCAAACTACACACCCAGCCCTATTTATATTAATTGGCGCATTGTAATCATACATCTTTGTTAAGTACAAGCTGATAGAGGCATATATGCACGTATTTCTCATTTAACCCCTTCCCCAAATCCCACCCCACTCCCTCGCCCTCCCTCCTTCTCAAGTTCAGTTTAGTGATTTATTTTGATATATTTGTGAAAGTACATCATGTGCATTAGGGTGTCTCCCACCACCCCACCCCACCCATCACCTTCAGTTAAGTCAACTTCTTTGCTTATCTAGGGTTTCTCCTTTTTCATCTGAACTATGTTAAGTGAGACTCGTCAGTCACAAAGAATAAAAAGGCATATATTCTCCAGCCCTATTTTTATTCTTTATTTTGAAACAGGGCCTCACTACGTTGCAGAGAGCCTCACTAAGTAGCCGAGGCTGGCCGCGAACCCGGATCCTCTGGTCTCAGCCTCCCAAGTACTGGAATTACAAGCACCCGCCACCACACCCGGCCCCTCGAAAATTTTAAATTGCCTAGGAAAGAACCTGTCACGTGGAAAGGCCCGAAAAAGGAAAAAGCAACACTGAATGAACAAAAGCTTCATCTCTGTGTTTGGTGAGCTTTCTTGGTGCTGTGATAAAATACATAGAGAGAACAACTTAAAGAAAGAAAGATTGACTTACGTTCACAGTTCCAGAAGTTTCTTTCTATGGTCAATTTGTTAGTGGTCCATTGCTTTCGGCCTGTGGTGAGGCAGAATATCACGACGGGGGCACGTGACAGAGCAAAGCAGCTCACCTCATTACTGCCAGGAAGTAAAGAGAAACAGGAAGGGTCAAGGCTCCCAATATCCCCCTCCAGGGCACGCCCCAAATGACCTCACTTCCTGCCGCCAAGCCCCTCCTCCTACAGGTTCTATCAACTCCCATTAGCATCACAGGCTGACAACCAAAACTTCAACACCTGGCCTTTGGGGAGCATTTAAGATCCAAACCATAGCAAACTCTTGCAAGCATTCTTGGCGCATAGAAAGCTGGAGCAGGTGACGCTCAGGATCTTTGATGGGGAGTGAAAGAAGCAGTCATGAGGTGGTGCCAGAGAAATGCTTTTGCTATCAGGGGAAGCAAAATAAATGTGTAGACCTAGCCTTACAACCCAAAATATCTGCTCTAGTACAAGGTGATTATCCAATGTGGGAATAACAGTTAAATTTACTATTTTGGATAAATGGTGAACCCTTTCCTGTCCATTTGCAATAATTTCCTTTATAAACAATGTTTAAATGAAATCCTCATAAAATTTAAGGACAAAAACGGACCTTAAAGTTGATCTAGTATAAGGGCTCATTCTATGGTTGAGAAATTTGGAGATTTCCCTGTTGATCAGGTATCCATTTTCTGCTGGGATACACCTTGTAATAGGCAGACTTCTAAAATAACCTCTGAGATCCTGTTCCCCCAAATCCCTAGGACCTATGACTGGGGAAATATCACTTCTATGACCGTGTTGTGCTACATGACATGGTTGACCTACAAAAGGGAAGATTGTCTGGGTGGATCTAATGTAATCACAGGAACTTTTAAAAGTAAAGGCTTTCTCCAGCTGATGACAGAAGAAGGAGTCAGAGAAATTCAAAGCACAAGAAGGATTCGGCACTCTGTGGCTGGTTCAGAAGATGGAAGAGACAAGAAATACAGGTGACTTCTAGGGGCTAACAACCATATCTGGCTAACAGCCAGCGAGGATCTAGGACTTCAGTCCTACATCCTCACAGAACTGAATTGTGCCAACAACTGATTGAGCTAAAAGCAGACTCTCCCCGGAGCCTCCAGATAAAAGCCCAGGCCAGCCAACGATTTGACTTCAGCTTTGTGAAATGCTAAGCAGAGTGGCCTGCTGAGCTTGCCTGGATTTCTGGCTGACATAACTATGAGTTCCTGAAAGGTATTGCTTTAAGTTGCCAAATTTGTGCCGATTTGTGGTTGGTTGGTAACAATCAAAAACTAACACACCTTCACTGATACGAAGTCGCTACCTCTTTTATCTTTGGAGCATGTTGCCTGGTAGAAAGTTCTCTTTTCACTTCAATAAAGTATTCTTTCCTATAAACGCCAGCCATTTATCCTACTCCTCCTATCACCTGGTTTACTTGGAGCAGCTGCAATCCTTCTTCATGACAACCCTTCAAGAATTAGGGTTGAGAACCATGTCACATCCTTAAGTGTTCTACAGTTTGCATTTTACTTCCTGGATCTGAGAGTTGTTTTTTTTTTTTTCCTTTTGCCATCCAATTCACCAACCTAAGTGCCTAGCCTCATTTATCCAGGTGACTAATGAAGAAGGCATTCACAAAGAACACAAAATTGATAGGCCCCTGTTAGGTACCATACCATCTCTGAATATCTTAGCACAGTACCAGTAGGCTCCTCTAGATTAAAGCCCAGGTCGAATGGGCAAGGGTAATTGGTAATACAAGATGGATTACCTTCTACTTCTGAGAGCTCTGGGTCAGTCATTGTTCTATCATGACTGATAGAAAAAACCCCAAAGAGGTCTGATTTTTCAATTTCAGGCACATCCTTGACATCCACCTAAATATATGTATGGTTTATGAAGTTTAGGCAGGAACATCTCTTTTGACATTGATGGAGTAACTGGTACTGGACTAGTCCTCCCACTGTAAACAACTATAAAACTAAGAAAAATATATGAAATAACTAGACATAAATAGCGCTAGATTGCGATTTTTGAGAGAGGGAAATACAGAAGGTATCAGTCACGTTCCTAGCAATGAAAGAGGCAGATTTGAAGCTAAAAAGCAATTAAGTTAATAATAGAACACAGATCGAGCCTTCTGGTTTCCCTGTTTTTCTACCTGGAGGCATGTTTCAGACTGTGGTACAGGAAGATAGATCTCAAACAGAGCATAGTAGTCTGACTGAGCTAGAGAGATGGAGAAAAGAGTTTGCTGCTGATGAGTTAGCCAGAATTCACAGGCCATGATACTATCCAGAAAAGAACAGCACAAACAGCTCCAGGAATCTGCATAAAGAATCTCCTTCAGCCTTTGAACATTAAATTGCTCATGTCTGGAAGGTCTACCAGAGAGTCTTTCTGAGAAATACAGGAGCTCCTGCTGTGCAGAATGTAGAGAGTTCCTAAAAACTTCAGGTAATCAATGAAGATCCCAGAAAACACATACCTCAGGTTCAAACCCATACCTTGAGAGTTATCTAGAAGGTTCATCTGTGGTGGATTGAATGCTATTCCCACCCCAGATATGTCAATGTCCAAACCTTTAAGAACTATGAATATAACTTTATCTGTAAAAACATGTTTTGACAGATGTGACATTTAAAAAAATTTTTAAGCTCTAAGTGAGATCACCTGAAGTATCTAATGACAAGTGTCATTGGACTGAAAAGCAAGTGTCCTTGTAAGAAACAAAGATGGAGAAGACTCTTACCGATATAGGAGAAAACCATGGGAAGTCGAAGGCAGGATTGGAATTTTATGTCCACAAAAGCCCAAGAACATCTGGAGCCACCAGAAGCTGAACGAGGCAAGGAAATGTTTCCCCTGAAGTTTTCCCAGAAGTTGCGCCACTGGCAGCAGCTGGGCATTTTACTTCTGGCCTCCATAATTAGGAGAGGAAAATTTTCTATTGCCTTCAGTAATAACACTTATAATCATCTATTAAAGTGGCCAAGGAAACTGATACACTGCCCAAAACAATGAAAATCATATATCAAAAGGGTCAAGGCTGACTCACTAGTAAATGTACTACCTGACACAGTGAAAGCCAATCTCAAAAGGAAGATAATAAAATTCAGACTCTTAATTAAGCAGGATTAGCCATGTCTAGCAAACAATAAAAAAAAACTAGGTATGCAAAAGAGCAAGAAAATGTGTCTCAGAATCTGACAGAGAGAGGACAGACGTGTTGAACTTTGCATATAAGACTTCAAAACATCTATCATAAATTTCATAAAAGATTTAAAGGAAAAGTTACACACAATGAATGCACAGAATTTTAGTAGACAGATTAAAGTAATAATAGAAGGCCCAATGGAAAATCTATAACTGAAAAATACAGTATGCTCAAGTTTACAAATTTCTGACTTTTATATACATTTCTCATTTATGAAGCAGCATGACACATTGGAAATATCAAAGTCTTGGCATTCAAATTCTAGTTTCACAATTTACAAGCCATAGAATTTTAGATAAGTTACCACAGTATAGATGTGGTCCTTTTGAGGGACTTAAACAGCACTCCACTAACCCATCCATTTCTCCTGGCTTTTCTTCCTGTCCCCATATTCTATAGTTATATATAAATTGTCCCCTAAAGAACTCACTTATTAATATTCAGGGCTGATACAGTTAAGACATGAGAGTTGTAACCTCAGCAGTGGATAAACCCATTATAATGGATTTATCTGGGTTGGTAGCCTGAGCTGGATTGGTTAGGGCTCTGAGGCTGTAGCCCTGAGGATTATATATGGTTCCTCCTCCCCTCACTCTTTCTCTTGCTTGCAGCCTCCATGGTGTGAGGAGCACAGCCTTGTGCTCTCCCTCTCTTCTTCCCGCCTCCACACCCTGGGATCTGCAGTCCCCAGAGTTCACATGGACTGAACTCAAAATCTACACACCATGAACAAATAAATCTTCCTTCCAATAAGTCATGTGGTCAAGCATTTTAGATTATAGCTGCGAAAATGCGGACCAATACACCATATCCCCAAGGGTTCAAGTAAAAGTAGTCATCTTTTCAGAAATCCCACACCCAATTCCATAGTATTTGGTCTGGGGAATAGAGACTCCTGACTCAAGCTGGGACAATTAAGTCTTTCACTTGGAAGTTTTAAATAGAACTAGAAGAAGCCAGATGTGGTAACACACACCTGTAATCCCAACTGTTCTGGAGGCTGAAGCAGGAGGATCACAAGTTTGAGTCCATCCTGGGCAATTTATCAAGTACTTGTCTCAAAATTTTTAAAATAAATAAATAAGTTGGATGGGGATGTAGGTCAGTGGTCATTTCTCTCATTTAAAGGTTCTCAAATGCCTACTTAAGTAATATTTTCCACTCAGGCATCCAGATTCACTATTCTCAAATTCTTCAATATGCATTTTAAGATAACCTACTTCCTAGTCTATTAAAAAAATAAGTTGCTGAGTTTGAAGAGGCATCAGTATAAAGGTTCCTATGTTGCCTCTTTTTAAACTTGGTGATACAAAGCACTCAAAATACAAGTGATTTTCTTTGATTATCTCCTGCTCTCTATCTACCAGACATACCATGCTCCCACTCCTCTCCACAAAGCCCAGATGATGTCACACCTGTATGTCACCACTTAAACTCCTCCCTCCACCTACAACTCCTTTCTGTCTCTTCTCCTCTTATCAAAATTCCACATATTCCTTTAAAGCTAAGTCTACAGATCATCTCTGTGCAGCTTTCTCTGGTCTATCCAAAGCAGTGTTTCTCTTCCTCATCTCTCCACTCTAGAATTTTTTAAAACCTCTTTCTGGGCCTTGATCATCATATGATTTGTTATTAAGGCTCATTCCATTTATGTCTTTCTCCTGGGGAGTGTGGGTCTTAGAGGAGCAAAGATCTTTATTCAACTTTGAAATTCTCCCTAATCCCACCTAGTGAACCTTTGTACCAATGTTGATTAATCAATACTTATTGAATTCAATCAAATATTTTATTAGTGGAGACTCATCCCAAGGAATTTTATGCACCCATCAGAACTATGGAGAAAGAAGGTTAGTATAACTGGAGTTAGAGTGTCAGCCTTGAGTGTGGCTGGCACACAGTAGGTAGACAATTATCACTTGTTAAATCAAATGGCATGAGCAGGACAACAGCTAGTAATCTGAAGAATCAAAAACACCACGTAAACCAGGAAATTTAGGTTCAGAGAGGTTGAGCAAATTTCCTCAAGTCACAAAGCAAATAGTGGTAGAGTTCTCATACCTTTTCTTCTTACTCTGATAAAACCCATGCCACACCTCATCCCATTTCCATGTTGCACCCTCCAACCCCTTTTTCCCCACACCATTCTTAACACCTGGTGTCTTTATGACCAGGCTCCTCTTCAACTTCACTTCCATGCCACTCTTAAGGTATGCAAGTTTGTGTTGCAAACTTGAAGAGAAGGTGCACACAGGTACACGGAGGTGCATGGAGAGCTATTTTCTGCCATATTCCATTAGTCACAGCCAAGGTTGGGGGAGAAGGATTTCATTTTTGTGAGTCACTGTTTATCTGTCTATAAATTTAGTAATGAAATGCCTATGCCACAGGGATATGAAGAAATTTCATTTTTGCTTATAAAATCCTCGGGGCATGTTTGGATACAAAATGCAATAACACTATAAAATATTGCCCTGATATTACTATCTCCAAGCCTGGAACTCATTTCTGCATTATGAGGAGCAAAGAAAAAGATTTATGGGAAAGATAAGGAGGTAGATCTTCTCGAGTATTTAAATGAGTTTTTTCCTTAAATAGTCACTGTCTGCTAGTGCCCTGCTGTTTGGAACTGACAAAGGAGATTTGTCAGTCACTCTAGAAACTTTATGGGTTTTGCTACTCAGGTGTTTGCAAGACTGCAGTATGAGTAAAATAAGGTGTAACTTATTAAGCTTCATTACAGGACCACTTTCCACCATCACTACCTTAAATCCTCAAAATATCTCTGCAGAGTAGGTATTATAAGTACCTTATAGGTAAGAAAGCAAAGGTCCAGTGAAGTTGGGCAAATTTCCTACAGTCACACAGCCCAAAATGGCAGAGCTAGTGGTCACCAACAGAACTCTGTGATTCCAACAGCTTTTGTTCTTTCTACTAGTAGTATACATAAGACCAAATAACGTAGGTCCATGATGTACTACTCAGAAACACTCCTCATCCAGCAACTTCTGATTGTTTTTAAAGGAAAAACAAGGGTTTAAAAATAAATAAAGGCTGGGCACCGTTGCACACACTTGTAATTCCAGTATTTTGGAGGCTGAGACAAAAGGATGGCAGGTTTGAGACTCAGCAACTTAATGAGACCCTCAGCAATTTAGCAAAACCCTGTTTCAAAATAAAAAATAAAATAGGCTGGGGGGTGTAGCTTAGAGGTAGAATGCTCCTAGGTTCCATCCCCAGGACCAAGTAAAAAAAATGCAGATAGGAGAAGAATGCTACTAGAACATGGCATGGATGTCATTGGAAGTCATTCCTGGTTTAGACTTAAGTGCTGTGGGAAAAACCACAGGCCTATAATTGTGACCCATACAGCCAACCGTAGGAGGTAACTGTGGGAAACCTTGGAGGCAATGGGATCACCCTCCTTTGTGTATTTCTCAAAGCACTGTTAATTAACCCACAAAGGAAACTGAGTAAAAGAGGGGACATCAATGTGCAAAATATTACAAAAATGAAAAAGTACAAGACAGATGAAGGGGTGGTAACTCCTTTAGCAACAAGAAGGGAGCCATTAATGCTGCAGAAGAGAATGCTAACAAGAGGCAAGCCTTCAGGGAAATGACAGGCCAGGGGGGAACCCGTGGATGCCAGCACAGAAACCTGCAGAAAGAATCCTCTTCAGGGCCCAGGGTGCCTCTTCCCAACCCTGAGAAAACAGAGAATGACCACCTCACCCCACACAACTGGAAATGTCTCCTCTGAAGAAATTAAACTATAAATCCTCTGTATTTGGAGACAACAGGCAGAGTCAAGACCAGCATGAAGCACAGAGGCTGAAAATAGAAATGAGAGATAACCACCATCCCAGCCCTCTTGCCCTAGCATGCTCTGAAAAGACCAGCAGCCTGGGAACCAAGCAAGGGGATTGTGGTTGGGAGCGAAACACATAGGCTCAGAGATTTTCAAGCACTGACTTTGGGAGTTTCCCAACCAAAGGGACAACTTGCTGCCACATCATCCCTACTAAAGAGGACTATCAGGGGAAGAGCTGTGCCAGCTCTGAAGTCCAAAGTGGGGCTTTCATCATCAAAGTCTGAATTATTTGATTCTTAAATGTAAATAGGTGAGGGGGAAAATCACTAGATATGTGAACATGGCCTCTAACATGAGATAGGCAAGATAGTAGGAATCTGGGAGATATAGAAGAAACAATGTATTGTGTGTGTGTGTGTGTGTGTGTGTGTGTGTGTGTGTGTGTGTGTATGTTACTGGTGATAGAACCCAGGGGCATTTTACCTCCAAGATACACCCAGAGCCCTATTTTTTATTTTATTTTATTTTATTTTATTTTATTTTATTTTATTTTATTTAGAAACAGTCTTACTAAATTATGGAGAGCCTCACTAAGTTACTGAGGCTGGTTGCAAACCTATTATCCTCCTGTCTCAGCCTCTCAAGTACTGGGATTACAAGTGTATGCCACCACACTGAGCTTAATATATTTTTAACACAAAAATATAAGGGAAAATTTATTATACGTGTGTGTGTGTGTGTGTGTGTGTGTGTGTGTGTGTGATTAAAAGCAAGCATAGTGGCACAAGTCTATAATCCTAGTACTTAGGAGGCTAAGACAGGAGGACACAGGTTCAAGGCCAGCCTCAGCAATTTAGCAAGACTTTGTTTCAAAATAAAAAAGGGCTGAGGGTGCAGCTTAGACATAGAATTCCCCTTGTTTCAATCCCCAGTACCAATATATATGATTAACTTCTTGAAGATAATGCATCCTATGAACAAGAAAATGCTATTTAAAGGTAAAATCCAGAAAATAAGAACTTTGAATTTATTAGTTTGCAGTCAAAATCTTTTATTTCAACAAAGGTGTTGAAAGATAAAGTTGTAGGAGCCATGCAGAAAGTAGATCTACAAGACAAAGAATAGATAAAGATAAGAACATCAGATAACCAATCCAAGATACACAACACACCACAGGAATAAAAAGAAAAAAAGAAAAAATAGAAGGGAAAATTTTATTGAATAATGCTAAAATTGTTCCTATAAATGAAGCAAGAGTTTCAAGATTGCTAAGGCCCCATCAAGTGTCAAAGCACAATGAGTTTAAACAGCATGTTAAATATAATAAAATTATATCCAGAAGTCCAGGATTTAGTAGATGATCTTCAAATCATGCAGAGAATAAAAAAAGCAATTCGCATTCAAAGAACAAGAATCAAAATGACTGACATCGGACTTGTAGACCTAGTCCACAGTGCAGCAATGCCTTCAAAAGTAAAGAGAAAATTATTTTAACCTAAAATTCTCCAACCAACCCATCTGTCCATCAAGTAGAAGACTAGAGAGACTATTGGTAGTTGTGTTCTTACAAAGAAGCCTGGCAGATGCAACTAACAGTCCACCAAAATCATAATTTGTCTTCTATTCACAGAGCTTCTCTTGGGCACCAGCTACCCAAACAAGAATTCCTTTTTCTAGTTCCCTTTGTGTCTAGGTTTGACTGAGGCATGACCTCCGACTTTGACCTTAAAACTATTTTTGGCTAAAAGCAAAATTAAGTGAATAAAGCTTCTTCACAGTCCTTCCTCAGATGTTAATAAGCAGGCAGTTTTGGAGATAAGACAGCACAGCCTCCCTCAGACATAAACCAGGCAGAGTCACCCTAGACAGCTCCAGGTTTCCCACACAGGCTCTCTCAAATATAAACAAAACAGTGATAAAAAGAAATACAATATGGTGATTAATAGAATGATTGGTCTGCTTTTTTCATCATGCTTACACTAAGAAACACACATCACACTTATCCCCCCCCCCAACATTAGATAATCAAATGTATAAAAGAGCTTGTATGTTCAGTGTTCAGGGCTCAAACCCAAAGCTTTGCTTGCTGAGCCTTCACTAGTGAATAAAGTAGCCTGCTTTTCCTGTTCCCAGCCACTGTCTCTTATCTCCTGGACCCAGTTTTCCTGCAACATGGCCATGTGACTGGTTCCTAACAATGAGAAGTGGGGGTGGCAGAACTGATGTGTGTTGTTTCTGGGCCAAAGAGAGGACAAAGCAAAAGTGTCTGCTATTCTCTCTCTCCTCTCCTCTCCTCTCCTCTCCTCTCCTCTCCTCTCCTTTCCTCTGCCCTCTTTCTTTCTCTCCCTCTCCCTCTCTCTCTCTCTCTCTCTCTCTCTCTCTCTCTCTCTCTCTCTCTCTCTCTCTCTCTCCTCCAGCCAAAAGCAGAGGACCCTAATGCTTTAGAGCGACATGGAATCACACAATAGAAGAGAAAGGAAGAGAAAAGACATGTGAGTGTGAAATAAAATGTTATTGTGTTAAATCAGTAGAATACTGGGGTTTATTTACAACAGTAGCATTGCCCTAAGATGATTTCTAGTCTCAAATATAGCTTCCAACTCATCCTTCCCTCCTTCTATACATGGAACACTTCACATGAAAGAGTATCTAATTCCTTCCCCTGGATCTGTGCTTGCCTCAGTGACAGTCATCTTCCCATTACTGTAACAAACTACCTGAGATAATTGACTTATAAGGAAGAAAGATTTAGTCTGGCTCACAATTTCTGAGGTCTCAGTCCAAAGTCCCTTGGGCCTGTTACCTTTGGGCTTATGGTGATGCAGCAGATCATGGTAGGAGTACATGGCAGAGGGAGTTGCTCATCACATGGCTACCAGAAAACAAAGAAAAAGATAGCAAGAGACCAGCATCCCATAGTCACCTTCAAGGACATGTTCTAGTGAGCTAAGAATTCTCACTAGACCTTACCTCTTAAAGGTTCTACCACCTTCCCCAATGGTTCCTCAGGCTCAGGACAAAATCTTTGACATGTGGGATTTGAGGGACATTATGGATCCAAATGATAGCAGGGATTGTGCTAAAACAGCAGAAGTGATGTGCTAGGACATCCAAAGCCAGATAATGAGAATCCTGGTAGATTCCCTCTAGGCATCTTAAAAAGCTTATTCTTGGGATGCTCCTTCAAAAGTCCCAGCCACCCCACTGTGAAAATCCTGAGCCATGCAGAGAGGCCATGCATTGGTACTGTGGTTGACTGCTCAAGCTGAGCTCCCAGCTAACAGCCAGCAATACCCACCAGCTGTGTGTGTGCCATTCTCACTTTGCAGAACAATCAAACTCCACAGTGACCGTCAATGTCCCAGCACCCCAGTCCTTGGGCTGTTTCCCATGGACCAGAAGAACAACCCAGTTAACCCACTTAACAGTGGGGAGAAGAGATTGTTTTAGGCCAGTGAGCTTTGAGGCAGTTGATGATACAGCAATAGATACCAAGAGCATTTACATAACATAACAAGAGAGCAAATCAAGAAAAGGAAGACATGGAATTCAGGAAAGAATCCAAGTTCTCAGGTTAGTTCTGCAATGATGGATGTACAACACACCCAGAGAACAACTGGTCAGTGCTGGAAAGAGACAACTGAGGTGTCAAGAAAAAGAGCTTTGGAGAAGCATGGACTTGATGGGGTATCTTATATATCTTACATTTGGGAAAAATATGACATTAGATGGAATATATGGGGGGAAATAAGACCAGTTACATGGACAACCAAATAAATATGAAATGAGACAGTTACTTGTTGCAGGAAAATAAAAATTAAATGAGAAAGAGAATGTAATAATTATAAGCAACTTGATTCCTAAGCAATCAAAATTTGTGTAGTGACTGTAAGATAAATGCTGATGATTGGGAAGTTGTGAGGCTACAACATTAAGAGGCTGGAGGCAGGAAATAAGGGAAGAGGTATGGCCTGGTTACATCATCCTACACAAGGGATCACAACAGGTATGTCTAAAACTCACCAGCTACTAAATGGCAGTGAACATACACTATTGAGAAATATGGTGGTAAATATCAGGGGAAAAATATACCAGAAAGAATACTTGTCTCTGCGAAGAGGAACAGGATGTGAAGAGAGAGGAACAGGACAGATGCTACCACTTCTGTTGTGAGCAAATGAGCAGGATCAGAGAATCTTTGTGCCACAGTGTGTTTACATCTCAGGGCTGCAGAAAAAGTTTTATTTGATATCTTCATCTATAGAAGGGACATAATAACCTGTCCCATCGGGCAGCAAGAAGAATCAAATTCACTAATGCAGGTGAAATAACTACAACTCCAGGCATGTTATAGGGATTCAAACAAAAAACTCCCCACCCCATTACCCTAGTTATAGAACATTTCATCAACAACAACAAAAAATATTCTCAGTGATTAAAAGCTAAAGGTATTAGGATTATTTTGCAGTGGAAAATTTGAAGGAGGGAATTAATGATTTAATAATAATTAAATTATCTTGGCAGAAAAGGTACTCAACTGCTCTGTCAGCAGGGAAGGGAGCACAGGAAACCACAGTAGATTGGAGAGGAGGATTAATTTGCTCTTAGGAAGGGACGTTAAACATTACAAAGGATTATGGAAGAAGATATTGAAAGTCTCTTCTTGGGAAGTTTTTTAAAAGCAGAATTTGGTTCCATGGCACACGGTGAGCCTTCAGTACCCCTGACAACACAACAAGGAGACAATGAGACCTGATGGTTCTGAGATCTATGATTCAGTGGACGAGAACATTTCACCACCTATGTGAGGATTCCAGGGGCCCTGTCAGCCCTGGTTCTGTGGGAAGCCAGATCCACAGACATGGCATGCCCAAGAGGCTCACAGTCCTGTCACCATCCAGGACCTCTGTCCAAGCCCTCTGCATATGCCTGGTTTCTTATCACTGCTCACCTCCTACCTCGTTCACCCCCTAACTCCAAGCTCTGTCCCTTGCCTCCCTCTAGGCACTGAGACCTTGGCACTTCTCCATGGCTTACTATTCCTTCCAGGCAATACCTTTGCACTCCTGTCAGTGAGCCTGATCATCCTGGGAAGGTGAAGTAAGGGAAATTTCCAAGTCAGCAGTAGAACAAAAGAATACCTTAAATGGTGTGTGATTTCCAGAGATCACTGACAACTGGAAAATAAGTGAGTTGAAGGGGAATTTGAAAGACTCTGAAAGTAAACCTTTCCAGAGGTATAATGCACTTCTAGGTACAGTGAATGGAACCCCAGATGAGAAGTCAGACCCAAGTTCTACTTCTAGTCCAACCTGAATTCATTCATATTCTCTCTCTCCCTCTCTCCCTCTCTCCCTCTCTCCCTCTCCCTCTCCCTCTCCCTCTCCCTCTCCCTCTCCCTCTCTCTCTCTCTCTCTCTCTCTCTCTCTCTCTCTCTCTCTCTTTCTCTCTCTCCCTATACCCTATACGTCCTTTCTTGCTCACTCTCTACTCCCAACCCTCATGCCCAGGAGAGTTGATCTGATTGTCAAATGGGGCATTTTCCACCCAGAATGCTGACTAGTCACCAGCACTTTGTGGACTGTGTATGGATACACACATGTCTTGCTCTGCCTCCTTTCAAGTGGCTGGGTGCCTGAGTGGACTCAGGATCTGAGACCCAGACTGTGAAGTGAATCACAGTGTGGATTTATGAACAGATAACAGACAAAAATGAGTGGGGTTCCTATAGTATTAGTAATCTGTCATCTTTGGGGACTTGGTATGGTAGAAAAACTTCATGAAATTATTGTAAATCAAGACATAAATGTGAAGTCTAAAAGGCTGTGTCTGGAATATGATAGTTCAAGCAATCTGCTTCATCAGAGGCAGAGGTAAATCTAGAGTGATGAAAAGGGGCTGGGCACAGCTTAGCATGCAGGAGGTCCTGGGTTCCATCAGAAGGGAAAGAAGGGGAGGGGAGGAGAGAGGAGGAGAGAAGAAATGAAGGAAGGAAGGAAGGAAAGAAGGAAGGAAGAAGGGAAAGAGGGAGGAAGGAAGGAAGGGAGAGAAGAAAGGAAATTAAGGAAAGATACACTTTAATCCAGGTAACAGTTAGTCCTCATAAAAAAAAAAAATCTAACACACTAAGCAATAATAGCCCAAAGTTTTTAAATATACTTGACCAGCCTGAAAAAAAAACGGGAGCACTAAAAACATATTCACTGTTTCAAAGAATAGAAGTGATTGGACAGAAAACTTCTAGTGACATTAAGGTAGAATAAGATAGCTAATGTCAGCACAACCAAAAGGCTGAGCAAAGACAAGATTTTGGAGAAGAGAGTGTAACAAGGATAAACTGTTTCCCTCTGAGCTCCCAAGAGCTCAGATTATGGAAGCAGCTACTACTGCTTCCATTCAGAAATCTATGGAGGATAGGAGTCCTTCTACGCATCAATATTTGAGGACTTGGTAGTGTCATTGTTGATTTGTGATTTATGTTTCTAGAAACCAGTAGAGTTCCCTACTTCAAAGAATGGAATGTTTGTTAAATGAATGTTTATTATATAAATGGCTTCTGTTTTGAACTTATGAGCCCTCTATACTTGAAAATTGAGACTACTTTAATACCAAAAATTCAAATATAGTTAAAAAACTATATTATTAATTCTAAAATGATATGTAAAATTAGCATACTTACATATCATATGTTTTTACATAACATATTATAAGGGTATTCTTAGAAATCTCAAGTCTACTGATTATCACAAACCAGTTTCTGACATTAACCATATAATTTCCCATGGTAATTTTTGAGTAAATATAAGTGAAACTACAGCCACAGCCACCTAGGTAGTTGAAATAATTAAAGATCCTTTTAAACACTATACTTTGGGGTAAAATTCACATGTAAATTGTGAGTGTTAACCACTTTATTAGCATACTATTTTTAGTGTATGTTTTAGTTACAAGTCATCTTACAAGTATCCCAGAGCAGAATAAAATTATTAATTTTCAAAGGTTTAAATTCCTCACAGGTATATCTTGGGGCAGCATAATTGGGGGAAAAAGAAAAGCTCTTTTCAACTCTGTAAAAAGATATGGATTGGGATGCTCCGTGCTCCATTATAATCCCCATGCTAGTATCTCCTGCCAACATACAGAATGGCCCATTAAATTCACAACAGTTCAGAGAGAGAATACATTTAACACTATCAAGTAAAATGTTGTTAAAAAATTAATCTAACACATTGCACCCCCTTCCCCTAAGGATATAGTGTATAAACTCTGGTTTGCAATATAATGCCTTCCACCAATGGAAAAAAGGAGATTTTCATACATAACACATTCCATAAAATTTCAATTCCCTATCATTTCATAATTTTAAAGGAATCTAATAGAAGCATTTTATATCAAGACTTTTACTATATATCAGTTTCCATGCATACTTGGATAAATTTACAATAAGCTGCTTCATTTGCAGAAAAAAACACCATCACATATCTTCGAGCTGTTTCCTTGAATTTGCAATGAGACAACTTCAGCGTTTACAAACAAGATTTCTTCTTCTAGCCAGGCATGGTGGTGCATGCCTATAATCCCAGTACTTGGGAGACAGGATGATGGCAGGTTCTAAGCCAGCCTCAGCAATTTAGAGAGACCCTCAGGAATTTATCAAGATCCTTTTTCAAAATAAAAATAGAAAAAGGCTGGAGTTATAGCTTGGAGATACAATGTCCCTGAGTTCAATCCTCAGTACCAAAAAAGAAAAACAGAATTGTTTCTCTAGAGCAATCTGTAAGAAAAATGGCTATATTAACACTAGAAAAAGCAAATATGAAATTCACTTAATAAAGTGAGAATCCTCATTTTACCCACAAACAAAATGTATCTACAAATGCCATCATTTGATCAATTCAGGAATTCTTGAATTCCATAGCATAGCACTTAAACAGCTTTAGATAAAACTTATATTACCTAAATACATAAAATATGCATGTATATATATATGAATTGTAAATTTTGGCATAGCTAAAACAAACACAGAAAAGACTTTAAGAAATCTTCTAGCTGGGTGTGGTGGTGCACACTTGTAATCCCAGCATTTGGGAGGCTGAGACCAGAGGAACCAGGTTCGCGGCCAGCCTCAGCTTCCTAGTGGGGCACTCCACAACTCAGTGAGACCTGATTTCAAAATAAAGAATAAAAAATAGTGCTGGGGGTATAGCTCAAAGGTAGAACACCCCTGAGTTCAATCCCCAGTATTGAAAAAAAAAAAACTTTTAGTTTTCTTCCTTGGCTCCTGCTTGCCAAGTTAATACCCTAATTACTTTATAAATGTAGATCTAAAAATAGATATGACATGACTTCAGAGAATCATCATTTTTTAATCCCAGGAAGTTCAGACTTTAAGAAATAATAATAAACTGACCCATGAAATATTATATCCTTTAAAAGAGCACATGTATTTTAAGTTAAACAAAATTTTACAAAGGAATAGTTTATTTAGACCAAACTGACTTGACACACATCAATTCTATGATTGCCTTATAAATACCTGAAATTATTGAAGATTATTAAAACATTGATTTCAAGTCATAATATCTATATTCAAAAATAACATTTTTATTTCTCATGGTGCATTCCATAAAATGCTATATTTTCTTCTTTTTAATTAAGAATTTCTTCTTTTGCTAGATTGCTAATAGATTGACATTTGTTAAGTTCATTAAATAGACATGGCATGACTTGAAATAAACATTTTTATGACAGATACATATATCATAAAAACAAACACCATAGAATTGGATAATATATTTTAGACTTATTTTCAACTCAACAAATAAAATAAGAATGTAGAAAATTTATTGAGGTACAGTGTTTTGTTAAGGCATCAAACAAAATTAAAACACTAGTAGTCATAGACTTAACATAATATTTTACCTTGAAATTTAAAGTAGAATACAGTTATGCATTGGGGTGCATGTCCATAATTGCAATACTTGGGAGATTAAGACAGGAGGATTACAGGTTCAAGGCCAGCCTCAGCAAAATATAATATAATAATATACTGAGGGTATAGCTCAGAGGTAGAATACCCCTGGGTTCAATCACCAGTACAAAAAAAAAGGCTCATTATAAAAATAAAAACTTGAAGACCATAAGAAATCATAAAGATAAAAAGTTCCACCAGGCACAGTCCTACCATAGAGATTTTCTTTATACCTCTATACCTGCAATTCAGGCAAATACTCCACATCAACAGTAGGAAAGTGTTTAAATGCATTTTTTGTATTTTCTTATGCTACAATTTCTATGCATTTTCACATAGTTGATAGATTACCCCAGCATTCTAATTTTGATGCATTTTGAATATTTCCCAGCCTCCAGTCCCTTTCCCCTTCTGCCAACACCCCCATCCCATTCTCTAGTCCCATTAGAAATGTAGCTAGTCAATTCATGTGAGAAACTAAATTTATATTGTCCAGATTTCTTTACTATTACTTTGAAGGCAGGTTCAAGTCTGAAGTGTTGGTACACATCACCCTGCAAAAAAAAACAATATAAAGACAAATAGTGCAACACACACACACACACACACACACACACACACACACACACAGATTTCACCAATTCTTCTCTTGATTTTGTTTCTATCACACAAATGTGGCAGTTATTGTCTTTGAAATGTATGCCCATTTGTAAGAAAGGACTTCCCTTAATTGGAGGAACTACAGTGGCTCATCCATAAAATTCCATTTTAAAGTGCAAGACATCACCAAGTAAATTCACCTACCCATCTGCCAAGAGTGCCAGGATTACATACACTTGTAAATGGGTGCAGTTCTATCTCAGGCAAAAAGCTGTTTTGAAGAATGAATTAATGATATTTCCTCTTGAGTCAAGTAGGATACTTGAAAAATAAAAATAAAAAAGTTGTTTTGGTTCTTTCCCTCATCAATCCCAATGACCAGCAAGAATGTTAGAAGAAAATTACAAAGAACCACCCACGGGGATTAAGATAGTGGTTAGGTGAACAAACAAAAATCAAAGCTGAAGGGATAATTTGCAAAAGAAGAAATGCAATCGGTAAATTATTTTAAATGCTTAGTCTAAATGGTTATAAAATAAATGTAAATTTAATACATGAGGTATAAGTTTCTTCCTATTAAATTAGTAAAAATTTTTCATATTTTAGCTCACAGTTAGCAAGAAATTGCTCAAACAAGCAAATTCTCGTTACTGGTAAAACAGCAAACTTGCACTACTCCTTAGGAAAAAATGTTAGGCATGTGACCTATAAATGTTTTGGCCTATTTCATTCAGCAACCTCATTTTTTGTGAGTTTAAGAAAAGATCTCAAGAAAAGAATAAGGCTGTACTCACCAAAACAATAAGATAAAATCAGAATCAGTAAACACGTCCAGAAGTAAGAGAATAAAGGTAAAACATTACACATCTATTCAATGAACTCTCAGCATCTTTCAAAATAATCATTTTAAATTCCACCATGTAATATGTATCTTAGAAACAAGATAATAAAAGTATGTATATAACATGACTCCAACCATGTAAAAGATGGCTCTAGAGCATTTTCTCTGTTTACCAAGTTAATTTGCAATACATCATTTTCAAAAGAAAACATGTTTTTCATTTTAATATACTTTTATTGGTGCGATGTAATTATATACCATGTAAGGTTCAGTTTGATAGAAACATATATTCACACAGTACCCAATGTGTTTCATTCCAGATCTGGAGGGAATAAATTTAAGTGTATATGTATTAGGAAATACTTTTAAACACCCATGGGAAGGGTAAACAATATCTGGCACATGTATTAAGTCAAATTAGGTTCACTGGGTGTCCACTAAATGAGATATTTGTCCATTATAGAACCACAGGATCTTATAGTAGGGATAGATAGATATATACTAGTCACCCAGGAGATTTATATCAAAGAAAATCCATTTAAAACCCAGAAGAACCTCTGAGCCTCACCAACATTTGATACTTATTCAAACTTCCTAACAGTCAAAAAATTCAAATTAATGTGAAAGAATATTTCCCCTATTGAATTAACCACCTTTTAAAACTGTATAATGCTCAGTTCTGAAAAAAAAAAAAAGAGCAATGCAATGGTCACCCTAACATTGCTGCTAATAAATTCAGGGGATTTCTCCTCAAAAGACAATGACATTGACAGGGACACAGACCAAAAAAATGATAATGTTTCTACGTTCAGCAATACAATTCTTCAGCCATTTGCTGAGTGCATACCACTCACTTGTAAAGCAGAATCTGCTGCCTTGACTTTCGTCCAGTCTTTTCATTTGTATTATCCTGCTCGCTCAACCTCTGTTCTTTCCTAAGACAATCTCTAGTCATTCTGCTCTTAGTGTGCATTTGGAGACAGTATTTCTTTCTAGATCAACACAGTACCCTAACAAAAACAATCCCATTCAATGTATCAATCTCTTACTTGTCCCAAATAATTTTGTATCACAGAATTTGCCCTTTCTATGTGTTGACAAACTCTTCTAATTGCGAGTTGTCTAAAAATGTTCAACCCTATTTTCTCTTTATTCCTTGCAGCCAACATGTTTATTAAAAACCCAGTCATTGCCAGATATAAAATTAAACCTGACTCAAATTCTCCTAAACCTTTCTTTCCAATAGCCTTATATTGTGTAATATGTTGCTGAATATCTTTTAAATCAAGTCAAATAATCATATTTATTAAAAACATCATTATATGAGTTCGATGCAAGCTGTTTCAATGAATTAAGCACGAATTTTTCCTTTACCAACTGCTTTAGAGGACAGGAGTACAAAAATAAAATAAATGTGTTCCTACTTCTCTGCAAAAATTACAGGTGGGTAGGGGCAGTAAAAAAAAAAATCACAGGAGTAACTCTTATACAGGCCTTCTTACAAATGAGAACTGATAGCCGGGTGTGGTGGTATGCGCTAGTAATCCCAGTACTTGGAAGGCTGAGACAGGAGGATTTCAAGTTCCAGGACAGCCTCAGCAACTTAGTGAACCCTGTTCTAAAATTTTTTGAAAATTGGGTTGGGGGTGTACATCAGAGGTAGAATGTTCCTGAGTTCAATCCCCAGTCCGAGAGAAAGAGAGGAAAGAGAAAGAGA
>PVLC010028200.1:0-21222 GCA_004027655.1 Graphiurus murinus
TCCTATTATCTCAGCCTCCCAAGTACTGGGATTACAAATGTGCGCCACCATGCCCAGCTCTTATTTTCTTTTATGACTGGCAAAATCTTACTGTACATTCAAAGCTTCCTATTTGAAAACTTTCTCAACCCAACCTCTCTCATGGCCGCTTAGTTCTGCTTCATTTGGGTTCTCTCAGTTTTCTGAATGAGGTTGCTTTATGTCATTTCCTACTATAACATCACTGTTTAGATTTCTACCTGATAATATACTGTTTTATGCTTGTGGAAATCAAGCACCCTCCAGCACCTGGCCCAAGGCTTGGAATATAATTGCAATAAATACTGGTTTCCAGCCGGGAGTGGTGGCGCATGCTTGTAATCCCAGCATTCGGGAGGCTGAGACCGGAGGATCCGGGTTCGCGGCCAGCTTCAGCTACCTAGTGAGGCACTCCGCAACTTAGTGAGACCCTGTTTCAAAATAAAGAATAAAAACTAGGGCTGGGAGTATAGCTCGGAGGTAGAATGCCCCTGAGTTCAATCCCCAGTACCGCAAAAAAAAAAAAAAAAAAATACTGGTTTCCTACTGAGAGATCTATAAGTCTTTTCTTCTCATGAGTAGATGCCAACAAAAATGAATAAAGTTCTGATTGCCTTCGATATTTTATCTAAATATGTTATACAGCTAGGCATGGTAGTGCAGGCCTGTAATTTCAGTACTTGGGAGGCTGAGGCAGGAAGATCACAGGTTTGCCACCAGCTTCAGCAATTTAGTGAGGCCCTGTTTCAAAATAAAAGAATAAGATAGAGATGGGCATGGTGGCACAGGCTTGTAATCCCAGTACTTGGGAGGCTGAGACAGGAGGATCGCAGATTTGTGGCCAGCCTTAGCCTCAGCTACTTAGTGAGACCCTCTACAACTTAGTGAGACCCTGTTTCAAAATAAAGTATAAAAAATAGGGCTGGGGAGCCGGGTGTGGTGGTGCACGCTTGTAATCCTAGCATTTGGGAGGCTGAGACCGGAGGATCCGGGTTCCCGGCCAGCTTCAGCTACCTAGTGAGGCACTCCGCAACTTAGTGAGACTCGGTTTCAAAAGAAAGAATAAAAACTAGGGCAGGGGGTATAGCTCGGAGGTAGAACGTCCCTGAGTTCAATCCCTAGTACCGCAAAAAATAAAAATAAAAATAAAAAAAATAAAAATAAATAAATAAATAAAATAAAATAAAAAATAGGGCTGGGGAGACGCACGCTTGTAATCCCAGCATTTGGGAGGCTGAGACCAGAGGATCCCGGTTCGCGGCCAGCCTCAGCTACCTAGTGAGGCACTCTGCAACTTAGTGAGACTCTGTTTCAAAATAAAGAATAAAAACTAGGGCTGGGGGTATAGCTCAGAGGTAGAATGCCCCGAGTTCAATCCCCAGTACCACAAAAAAAAAAAAAAAAAAAAAAAAAAAAAAAAAATAGGCTGGGGATGTAGCTCAAAGATGGAATGCCTCAGGGTTCAATACCCAGTACTGCAATAAATAAATAAATAAATAAAATAGGGCTGGGCGCATAGCTTGGAGGTAGAATGCTCGTGGGTTCTATCCCCAGTACCACAATAAATAAGTAAATAAATAAATAAATAAGCAAGCAATATGTCATACTAGGAAATAAAATAACTTTAGAACCTACCTGAGCTGAAAACTAATGAAGGGCTTTACTAAGTTGCTGAGGCTGGCCTTGAAACTGCAATCCTCTGGTCCCAACCCCTCAAGTACTGGGATTACAAGTGCGTGCCACCACACCTGGCTTAAACTTGATCATTTTAAAAAGGTTACAGTACAGTGGCGCTTGAGTCCTTCCACAATGTTGGGCAATTACCTCCACCAGCCATTTCCAGAACTTTTTTCATCTTCTGGATCTGAAATGCTATACCCATAAACAATAATGTGGCCAACAGGTTTTTGATGCCAAACCCATTCTATGAGGCCAGCAGGTTTGATGCCAAACCCATTCTATGAGGAAAGAGTCTCTTCAACAAATGGTCCAAGGACAACTAAATTTCCACAGGCAAAAGAATGAGATTCCATATACAAGAATTAACTCAAAATAGATTAAGAACCTAACTACAAAGACTAAAACCATTAGACTCTTAGAAGAAAACATAAGGGTAAATGTTTATGATTGTGGATTTGGTAATGGGTTCTTAAGATGATACTCAATCACAAGCAACAAAAGAATAGAAAAAAATGAAGCTTATCAAAATTAAAGAGCTTTATGCATCAAAGGACATTATCAAGAAAGTGATAAGACAGTCTACAGAATTGGAAAATATTTGCACTTCATTTGTCTGATCAGCATTTAATATCCAAAGTATAAAAAAAAAACTCCTACAATTCAACAACAAAAAGATAACTCAGTTTTAGGATGAGTAAAGGACTTGGATAAACATTTCTTCAAAGAAGATAAACAAATGGCCAATAAGTACATGAAAAAATATCAACATCATGAGTCATTGGGGAAATTCAAGTTAAGACTAAGATGAGATACCACTTCACACGTACTATGATGACTATTATTTAAAAATGGAAAATGACTAGTATTGTCAAGAATGTGAAAAAATTGGAATTTTCATACGTTACTTTTGAATTTGAAATGGTGCTGCTGCTGCTGCTGCTGTGGAAAACAATTTGGTGGTTTCCCAAAAAGTTAGACCCAGAATTACCAGATGACCTCTTCCAAATATACATTCAAAAGAATTGAAAAAAAGTGACTCAAAAACATACGTGTGCACCAACATTTATAGCAGCATTATTCACAGTAGCCAAAAATGGAAATAATCCAAGTGTCCATCAACAGATAAATGGATAAACAACACGTGGTATATACACACAATGGAATTTTATTCAGCATAAAAAGGAATGAAGTTCTGATACATCCTATAACAAGAATGAATCTTGAAAGCAATATGCTAAATGAAATAAGCCAACCCCAAGAACAAATATTATATGATTCCACTTAGAGGAAATATCTAAAATAGGCAAATTCATATAGGCAGAAGGTAGATTAAGGGATTCCAGGGTCTGGGATAGGAGAGAACAGGAAGTCATTGCATAATGAGTACAGAGTTTCTGTTAGGAGTGATGAAAAAGAAAATCCAGCTATCCCTGGGTATACATGGGGGATTGGTGCCAGGACGCCTGCGGATACTAAAATCTGTGGATGCTCAAGTCTCTTATATAAAATGATATAGCATTTGCATATGACCCATGCACATCCTCCTGTATACTTTAAAGCATCTCTAGACGAGTTCTAATACTTAATACAACACAAATACTGTATAGTTCAGAAAATAACAATTAAAAAAAGTTTGCACAGGCATAATTTTCTCTGAATATTCTATCTGCAGTGGGTTGAACCTACCAAAATGAAACCTATGAACACAGAGGGCTGTCTGTACAGAGTGGAGATGTTTGTACAACGTAATTTAATACTAGTTTTATACCTAAAGAATTTTTGTGTATGTGTGTGGTACTGGGGGTTAAATCTGGGGACATACTACCTCAGAGCTACATCTCCAGCCCTATTTTATTTTATTAATTTTATTATTTTATTTTTGTGGTACTAGGGATTGAACCCATGGCCCTTTTACCTCCGAGCTACACCCCAAGCCCTATTTTATTTTGAAACAGGGTCTTACTAAGTTGTCCAGGGCCCCGGATAAATTGCTGAGGCTGGCAGCGAACCTGTAATCCTCCTGTCTCAGCCTCCCAAGTACTGGAATTACAGGCATGTACCACCATGCCTGGTTTATACCTAAAGAGTTTAAGCGGCATATTTTATGTTATATATATTTCAACACACACACACACACACACACACACCCTCTAAATTGTTAGATCTGAAGAGGGCTAGAATGCTATTTTTACTAAGTTTTCCAGGTGAGTGTGAAGCAAAAGTACAGAAGTATTGTTGTAAGGTACTTATTTGTTAATAGGGTCTGATCTGAAAAAAATTGGGCTATTGCTCGCCTGGCCAAGGGAGTCCAGGGAATCCTTTGCCCTTGCTTTGTGACTGACGCTGGAGTTCCCGCCCCACACTCTCGGGCTCACAGCGAGGGCTCCGGGTTCCTCTGCACTCTCAGGCCCGGGAACCAATCACAGGGCCCCCCTTCTGCTGACTCAGCACCAGGTCTCGGTGACTCAGCTCGGAGTCGCAGCTGTTCCTCCTGATCTGCTCTTGTTACCCCCTCTGACCTTGCTCCCGTTTTCTATCCCAGTTTTGGTAATTGGGTCTTTGTTTTTGTCACAAACTCCTGTCCTTTTCTTGCCAGTTTTCTCTGGGGAGTCTGTCCTTGAGTCTTGGTCTCAGGACAAAGGGCTTGCTGCCCTGGCTCAGGATTTTTTTTTTTTTTTTAATCAAAAGCACTCCCCTTCAAGATTTTGTAAGCACCACTCTAAGCCTCAGTCTCTCAACATTCCTCTCCTTTGCCCCAAGATCCACACTTCTTTAAACAGCCTGTCTTGGGGCTGGGGTGTAGCTTAGTGGTAGAGTGCATGCTTCAGACCCCGGCCCAACCCCCAGCTCTGCAAAAAGAAAGAAATATCCTTTTTTTTCTACTTGATCTCTAGGGGTTTGATACCTTCCCTAGAGCCCCACTTCTGACTCCATTTGCCTTCCATGAACATTCCACGTCCCGGAGGAACTGGCCCCAGCCTATACTCACCTTCTCCGGTTCTGCCTGAACTCTGCCCAGGTGTCTGCAGGGAGACCCCTTTACCTCTATTTCTTCCTGCTGCACATGGATGGGAAAAGGAAGAGTTATGGGTCTCCTTGGCTGGTTGTGGCAGTGCAGGCCTCAAGTATCCTGGTACTTGAGAGGCTGAAACAGGAGGATCGTAGGATTGAGGCCAGCCTCAACAAATAAGACCTTCCGCAACTTAGGGAGACCCTATTTCAAAATAAAAAGGACTGGCGGTATAGCTCGGGAGTAGAATGCCCCTAGGTTCAATCTCCAGTACCAAATGCAAACAGAAGAGTTACAGGCCTCCCTAGTGTATGGGGTGCCATGCCATGTCTTTGCAGATGGCATTTAATGTGATAGATTATTTTTAATTTTTATTTTTAGATGAAGAGATGACACAGAGAGTCAAGGCAATTTGCCCAAGGTACATGCAGCTGGTAGATGGTATATACTGAATTGGCTCTATGGTTTCTGATTTTTGCTTCATCACACAGGCCTGGACTGTTCTGCGGTGGTGGAGGTGGAGTTTCTATGACAGGTTCATTCACCACTTCTCTCTTTCTGCCCTGTCCCTGTGTCATTCACTGTCCTGTGTGAGGCAGTGTTGGAGGACCTCAGGTACCTATCCTGGGATGGGTGGGTTCTTGCAAGGATTAACAGTACTGGTGTGAAGTGCCTTTTCCCACTCATTATATGTTTTTTTTTTTTTTTTTTCAGTACTGGAGATTGAACTCAGGGGCATTCTACCTCCGAGCTATACCCCCAGCCCTATTTTTTTTATTCTTTATTTTGAAACAGGGTCTCACTAAGTTGCGGAGTGCCTCACTAGGTAGCTGAGGCTGGCCGAGAACCCGGATGCTCCGGTCTCAGCCTCCCGAATGCTGGGAGCATTATATGTCCCGGCTCATTATATGTTTTTAAGGGCAAAGTTAAAATCATATCCATAGCAACTAAACTCTGAACAACATCGAAAACAGTGAAGTATGAAAGCATCTGGAGAGTATAGCCTGAAGACCTATGATCTACTGACTAACCCTGTTTCCTATATCTGCAGCAAATCAGACCAGATATAAGTAGAGAACAAGAAAGGACTTCCTAGAGTTGAATTCCTCCACTGTCCTATGTTTTCTATGGTTAAGATGATCAAAGTATAATTTCCCAAGTCACACAGTTTATTGCCATGCAAAGAGATCCCTCCTCCCCCAGTGCTGGAGAAGGAGAATAATTAGAACAAATCTTACAGGGAATGCACTTGATACATAATGTACATTAGTCACAGGGTGAGTTCCAAAATTATTAAAGTCCTGGAGCCCCAAATTCTTGGGAGACTGAGGCAGGGGGATCCCTTGAACCCAGGAGTTTGGGGACAACCTGGGCAACATAGGGAGACCCCCCCATCTCTTATAAAAATTATGCTTAATTTTGATGGAAGCAGGCCTCTGTGGGTGTAGTCTAATTGAAGTTTGAGGCCTACTCCTCCATGAGTGGTTCTTAGCATAGATGGTGCTGTAGTTTAGATGTTGAATGTCCCCCAAAGGACCATCTGTTAAAGGCTTGGCTTCCAGGGTGTTGCTATTGGGACATAATGGAATCTTTAAGAGGAGGGGGCCTGGTGGGAAGTTCTTTGAATATTGGAGGCTACCTTCGAAGGGAATTGTGGGACCTTGGTTTCTTCCTGTTCCTCCTGTCTGCTTTCTGGCTATGAGGCAAATGGTTTACTCTGCCAATCACTCTTGCCTTGTTATGCTTACTGCTCTCATCAGAAGCTCAAAGTGTTGGAGCCACCTGTATTTGGACTGGAACTTCCAGGACTGTAAGCCAAAATAAACCTTTTTTATTTTATTTTTATTTCTATTTTTTTGTGGTACTGGGGATTGAACTCAGGGGCATTCTACCTCCAAGCTAAGCCCCCAGCCCTATTTTTTATTCTTTATTTTGAAACAGGGTCTCACTAAGTTGCAGAGTGTCTCACTAGGTAGCTGAGGCTGGCGCGAACCCGGATCCTCCAGTCTCAGCCTCCCAAATGCTGGGATTACAAGCATGCGCCACCACGCCCGGCTAAAATAAACCTTTTTAAAATAAGCTAACTGACTCCAGTATTTTGTTACAGTGATGGAAAGCTGACTAATACAGATGATTTGACCAACCCAGCAGAGATTCATGAAAACATCTAAGTTCCTTCAACACTAGCAAGTGGTGCTGGTCTTGGCAGGTCTGGCTTTGAAGGAGGAGAGCTTTGAAGGCTGACAGAATAGCCCTGCCACAACCTAAGCTCTCCATCTGGCTGCCAGAATCTTGGGTTTATGTAGGTGCTGGAATCCAGTAATTGAGGCCGAAAACTCACATGTGTGGTCTAATAGGGTGTCATGACATTCTTTCATTACACTCCATGTTCTTATCACAGCAAAACATATGTCACTCAGATAGAAAACTACTTGTGTTAGTCAGCTTTCCATCACTGTAACAAAATGTCTGAGATAATTAACTTAAAAAGAGAAAGGTTTACTGTGGCCCATGGTTTTGGAGGGTCCAGTCCATGATTGGTTGGTCTCGTTTCAAAACTACATAACATCTTACTTAAGAGATAATATCCCAGAGTGCAACTGGCTTGTTGCCCAAATTCCTATAGTAAAGCAAACTTTCTGAATTTTTCTATAGGAAAAGGAGAATCTATAGGATTCTTATAATGCTTTGTCTGGCCTTGTACAATTTTTTTTTCTAGATTGCTTTATGGGGAAAGCAAAAATGCAATTTGAATCTCAGCAGAACTTAAAGACCAGTTATATGTGTAACTATTGCAAGAAGGCAAATTTCAGTTCTAAACATAATTTTTGTGTGTTTGGTATTGGGGATTGAACTCAGCTACATGCCCAGCCCTATTTATTTTATTCTGATACAGGGTCTCAGTAAGTTGCTGAGGGCCTCTCTGAGTTGCAGAGGCTGGCTATGAACCTGCAATCCGCCTGTCTCCGCCGCCCAAGTACTGGGAATACAGGTATGTGCCGCCACGCCCAGCCCCATACATAATTTAATCAATTTCTATTATGAAAACTAAGATTCCTCTAGTTGCTCAATCACTAATCAGCCTTGTACTGATATTTTTTTGTCTTGTCTCCCAAGTTCAGTCAGTCACCATATTCACCTGTCCCTTCCCTCTCTCCATCCATTTGCTTGAACCCCTCCCCGCTCTCCCTCTTGCCTTACAATTAAGGGAAGAGGGAGATGCTTGGCGTTCAAGGCAGCCACAGTCTGGTCTCCACTTATCTCTCCAGCCTTATTTCCCATAACCTCATACAAATTATGGTACTAGAACACGAAAGCCCCAATGGTGGGGTGTTGAGGCTGGAGGAATGGAGTGAATTGGGCACCCACCCTTGTGGGTCTGAGTCTTAATTTTTCCATCCTGCTAGCTCAAGCCCCACTTTCTCTAAAAATTTCTCTGATCACGTTAGCACACACTTCTTTCCTTTTCCTTTCTCACTATAAATGATATGCATGCCCTACTTAGCAGAGTGGTCCTGGCACCTTGTAAGTGTTCAGTGGAGTGGGTAAGAGGGTGGGCTCTGGAACCAGACTACCTGAGTCAGTATCCCAGCTCTGCTGCTTTTTTGCTGTGTGCCCCTGGACAACTTACTGAACCTCTCTGAACCTTAACTTCTTCATCCATGAAATAAGAACAATAACTGTACCTAATATGGTTGTTGTATTTTATATATGTACTATGTATAGTATAAATAAGTATTATAGTATACTATATCTTATATATAGTATAAATATAGCATAGTATATTTATATATACTATAAATAATGATGTATATAGCATATCAATATATGCAATGTATAGTGTATATAATGATAAATATATAAATTATAAATATACTAAATAGAGTATATAAATATGGATTTATATATAGTTATTTATCATTTTATGCAGGTATTCTATCTCCTTCGCCTCATGTTTGCTGGTTGGTAGGAGGTATTGGATATTTATGCTACTTATCCCAACCTCAGAGAAAGTTCTCGTTCAGGTATAAGGATAATTATGGAGGAATATATAACTGAGGAAATCACCATCTAGCCATTGTAGAGTAGCAAAGATGGGGAAAGTCCAGAAGGAGAGAGAACAATGGCTAGCCTGACCTTGAAGTGGAGGAGGATTCCAGCAATGCAGTACTCCTGGAGCAAGGGGGCTGTGGGGCTCTCAGAGGGGAGAGAGGAAAGCCTTTGGCCAGTTGTCTGGGGCTCATTCATCTTTTGGAAGGGGGTGTCTTCATCTGGCTGGGGCAAGGTGGTGCTCTGATCCTAGGGTGCCAGGGAAACCAGGCAGGGCTCTGAGCATGGGAAGTGGAGCCGCTGGCTGCTGGTGGCTGGTCTGAGGCTCAAAGGAGCGGAGATGGCATCCTCCTCCTGGCTGCCCAGGCCTGCTCAGCAGTCTTGGAAAGGAGACAACATTTCCATCTGGTGCTGCAGACTGTGGCCTTGACTGGCTGCTTCTCGGTGGCAGAATCATGGGGGTGCCGTGTGTGTGTGTGTGTGTGTGTGAGTGGTGGGTGGTGGTGTGAGAGGAAGCTATCTCACGTTGATGGGGATGACATGATAAGCTGCGTATGTGGGGGCATTTGAGGGGGACAGGCCAGGAGGAGTACAGCCCTGGGATCATGCTGCAGGGGAGTGTGTGGTGCAGGCTGGGAAATGGTCCAAGCCCGAGGGAAGCGCCCTGGGGGAATCCAGGCTGGGGCTGATGCAGGCTGTGGGTTATAGCTGGAGGGGATACAGACTGGGCAGACATGGGCTAGGGAAGACATGTTCATTTTCTATTGTTATTAACAAATCATTACACATGTAGTGGCTTAACAATGCCCCTTTACTAGTTCACAGTTGTGTAGTCAAAGTCCAGACATAGTATGTTGTGTCAGCGTACCATAGGGCTGAAACCAAGGCCAACAGGGCTGTGCTCCTTTCAAATTCCCAAGGGTGTTGCAAGAACTCAGTTTCTGTGCTTATAGGAGTGAGACCTCCATATTCTTTTTTTTCTGGGTCTGTGTATGTGTGTGGGGGTATTGAATCCAGGGACATTCTATCTCTGAGCTACACCCCTAACCCTTTTTATTTTGGAAGAGGGTCTCACTAAGTTGTTGAGAGCCTCATTAAGTTGTTGAGGCTGGCCTCAAACATATGATCCTCCTGACTCAGCCTCCCAATTACAGGATTACAGAAATGTGCCACCTGTCTGGCTGTGACTTCCATATTCTTGCTAGTTGTTGACCAAGGCCAGACTAAGCAGCTAAGCATAGTCCCTTATCACGTGGCCCCCTCGATCCATCCTCTCATGTTTTGAATCTCTCTGACTTTTCTGTTTCTGAACTCCAGACTCATATTTGAAAGCTCATGTCATTAGGTCAGGGCTACCAGAAAATTTCCCTTTCCTCCCACCCCCTAACCCCATTACTGGGGATTAAACTTTGGGGCACTCTATAACTGAGCTACATCCCCAGACCTTTTTATTTTTATTTATTTATTTTATTTTATATTTTGGTATTGGGGATTGAGCCCAGGGGCATTCTACCTTCGAGCTACTCCTCTAGCCTCTTTTATCTTTTATTTTGAAACAGGGTCTTGCTACGTTGCTGAGGGTCTCACTAAGTTGCTGAAGCTAGCCTCCAACCCGGGAACCTCCTGTCACAGCCTCCCAAGTACTAGAATTACAGGCATGTCCCACTGCACCTGGTTTATTTTTAAACTCTGAGACAGGATCTCACTAAGTTGCCCAGGCTGACCTGGAACCTGTAATCCTCCTGTTTCAGACTCCCAAGTATAGGAATTACAGGTGTGCGACACCACGCCTAGCTTAATTTCCCTATTTTTAAAGTCAACTGATGTGGGATCTTAATCACATCTGCAAAGTCCCTTCGTAGCAGCACCTACATTAGTGTTGACTTGACTGGGAGAAGGTGTTTGCCCATCAGGGGCCAGTCATCTTTGGGGACATCTTAGAATTCTCCCTTTCACAAGGAGATATAAGCTGGGGGAAGGGGCTCCTGGTGGAGGGTTAGGCTAGAGGGTATAGCAGGTGGGGAAGGACACAGATGAGGGTGCATAACATACAGGCAGGAAGGACTTGAAGTGGGAGGAACACAGTGGGGCAGAGCAGAGGACTTGGGAACAGGAGGGATTTAAGAAGGCCATCTGTCTCTCCTTCTGTGAGGTGGAGGAGGTGAGAGACCGGTGAGCCCTGGGCCCCGGGAGATCAGGGCCCACCAGCCCACAAGATAACAATTCAAATTGAGGACTGAAATTGGGCAAAAGCCATTGGTCTCCCAAGACCCAATTCTGACCAATCATAAAAGAGCAGATGGGGATCCCCCTCCCCCCCTTTCTCCCACATGGGGGGAGCTGTTTTTGTCTTCCATCTTTCCTTGACTTAATATAAACTTTCATGTTTCTATACCCTTCATTAGTCCTTGGACTTCATTCATCGAAATACACTGGACAAAAACCCAGTAAGAGGAAACACCCATATCATTTTTTGGCACCTGAGACAGGAGGAGGGAAGGGAACCTGTAAAGGGGGGGCCTGCTGGCTCAGAGCCATACAGCCTGGTGAGGGAGGAGAGTACAGCTGAGAGGCATGTGTTACAGGAAGTGGTACATACTGAGGTATACAGCTGGGACATAATGCAAGGGGGCATCTTGGGGTACAAAGTAAAGGAAGATTCAGGCTGGGGGGATACAGAATACGGGGAGCATGCGGGCGAAGGAGTGATGCCGGATGGGAAGTGGCTCAGGCTGCGGTGGGGTGCAGGAAGCAGGCTTGGCGCAGCTTCATGGTGAGCCTGGGTGCCTGGCACGTGGCTAGACTGACCTGAGGGCTAGGACGAAAGGTACGCCCCAGGTGTGATAGGTGGGCATCAGAAGAAGCCCGGCCCAGTAAGCACCTAGCCAGACAAAGAAGAAAGGTGAGGCTGGGCGTTCAGGTCAGACAAGGGAGCTGAGCCCACACACAGAGGTGTCAGTGCAGCTTACAACGCTTATGACACTGAATCTTCAGTCAAGCCAGTGAATGGGATTTTTGTGTGTGTGTGTGGTACTGGGGATGGAACCTGGGGACATTCTACCTCTGAGCTACGGCCCCAGCCCTATTTTTTTTTTTTTTAATTCTTTTTAATTGAAAGAGTCTCACTAAGCCGGGCGTGGTGGCGCATGCTTGTAATCCCAGCATTCGGGAGGCTGAGACCGGAGGATCCGGGTTCGAGGCCAGCCTCAGCTACCTAGTGAGGCACTCTGCAACTTAGTGAGACTCGGTTTCAAAATAAAGAATAAAAAATAGGGTTGGGGGTATAGCTTGGAGGTAGAGTGCCCCTGAGTTCAACCCCCAGTACTGCAAAAAAAAAAAAAAAAAAAAAAAAGAAAAGAAAAAAGAAAGAAAGAAAGAAAGAGTCTCACTAAGTTGTGGAGGGCCTCACTAAGCAGCTGGGCTGTCCGAGAACTCGAATCCTCCAGTTTCAGCCCGTGAATGGGATTCTTGACCTTTAAAATGGGGTACTTGAGCCAGGCATGGTGGTAGACAGGCCGCTAATCCCAGTACTTGAGAGGCTGAGACAGGAGGATCACAGGTTGGAGGACAGCCTCAGCAAGTAGTGAGACTCTCATCAACCTAGTAAGACCGTGTTTCCAAATAAGAAATAAAATAGGGCTGGGGGTAGCTTGGAGGTAGAATGCCTCTAGGTTCAATCCCCAGTACAAATAAAATAAAATAAATAGAATAAAATAATAAAATAATATGGGATACTGCCCCTGAGGACAGCCCTATATAGCAGAGGAAGAGTCCCAAGTTACAAATCCAGAGATTTGGGTGCTGGCCTGTGCTTCGGCCTGGCACTGGGTGGTCTCTCACAGTTTCAGTGTCTTATTGATAGATAAGGAAATTGGAGCAGATGAGCAACACACCTCCGTAACTACAAAGCATCTGAGATCCTGAAATGAGCCAAAGCTATGGAATGTCTAGACATAATAGACCAGACACTAACAATTTCAACTTATTTTCAGCTGTGTATCCAACATAATTGGTTCTAGTTAAGCACATTTTCATAAAATGCTAAAACATTTAGATAATCACATAATCTTAGCAAATTAAAAATGTTTTCTGCCTATTTAAGAATATTTCTGCTTGGGGAAAATTTACTGTTAATGGGAACCTGGTGGACAAAGCCCAAATTACTCAGTTGCATTTAAGAGTCATTGAGTATATTTGGCAAAATTTCAAGAAAATGCTATGGAATTATACCAGAACTACCACTCTAAACTCTATCCCTAGAAAAATTGTTCTTTCTATAATAACCTGAAATCTGAATATGGGATATCAATAGGTCCATTTGTGCTCTCAGAAAGTTTCTCAGAAAGAAGAAAATCCATTAGCTGTCAACTCAGGAAATATCTGTTTCTGTAGTTGAAAATCAATACCTCATCAACTGGTCTGCACTCTATTTCAAATAGTAGTATTTCCTGAATATGTATTAGGTGCTAAAAAGATGGTGCATAGTACATTACACATGATCTCATTTAACCCTCCCAATAATCCTAAGATATCAGAACTATTATTATCCTATTTTAGGGCTAAATGCACATTTCTGGTTCCTACCCAATACTTCTACTTAGATTCTACAAGTTGGCTCTCTTATCCCAAAAAAGACCAAGAGCCTCCAGGTGGCCAGTTCAAAGTCCTTTTACAAGGCATAGCTGGATTCTACCATTAGGGAGAGCCACTATATAAAAAAGTTGCCACCTATGGACTCTCTGGTCTGCTTTTACTTGGGGGGGGGCGGCTTTTTTAAACTCCCCCTTTAAATATGTCACTGTTTTACTTCATCCAGGGATTCTGTTGAAACTCAGCATGGCAAAAGCCCTAATCAGAAGAGACTCTAACTGTGCCAGGTTGTATTCATTTGTTGGGGCTGCCTCGTAAAGAATGTGCCACAGACTGGGCAGCTTCAATAACATGCATTTATTTTCTTATAGTCCTGAAGAATGGGAATCCAAGATCAAGGTGTCAGCAGGGTTGGTTTCTCCAGAGGCCTTATCTTCCTGGCCTATAGACAGCCATCTTCTCTCTGTGACTTCACATGTTCTTCCTGCTATGCTCTTTGGGTCCAGATTTCCCCTTTCTATAAGAGGACAAGTCATATTGGATTGGATTTTTTTCTTTTTTTGTGGTACTAGGGATTGAACCCAGGGCATTCTACTTCTGATCTACGCCCCAGCCCTTTTTAATTGGAAACAGGTCTCACTAGGTTGCTGAGAGGTTTGCTGTGTTGCTAAAGCTGTCCTCCAACCTGCAATCCTCCTCTCTCGGCCTCCCAAGTACTGGGATTACAGGCGTACACCACCACACCTGTCTGGTGTTTGGAGTTGAGTATATGAATTTGAGGTGAGGGACACAACTCAGCCCACAACACAGGCCTCACTCCCCTTTACTTCTAGGGAAGTGGTGGAGGAGTGGAGGCTGCGAAGGGGAGGATACTGGACAGACTTGGAGAAACAGCTTGGGATAATAGCTTCTTACTAACTGATGTGTGGAAGTGTTTCATCATTATTATTATTATTATTATTATTATTATTATTATTATTATTATTGTACTGGGGATTGAACTCAGGGGCATTCTACCTCTGAGCTATACCCTCAGCCCTATTTTTTATTCTTTATTTTGAAAGAGTGCCTCACTAGGTAGCTGAGGCTGGCCTCGAACCTGGATCCTCCGGTCTCAGCCTCCCGAATGCTGGAATTACAAGCGTGTACCACCACGCCCAGCTTGTGTTTCATTATTTTAACAACTAAGATGAGATGAGAATGCAGAAACTAAAACCCTGTCCCAGCCCAGCTTTCCAAAGGTGACGCCTCTCAGGAACGGCCTCCACCATCCCAAACTGCACCACCTCAACGTTCCCTTCCCTCAAGGCTGGAGTCTCCTCTCTATTCCTTAAGTCATTGTTATCTTCTCCATTTCTCCAGTCAGATGTCTAGACTCCTCCTGGGCCTGGGGAAAGGGAGAAAAAATGGATAAGAGGGAAAAGAGTGGAAAATGGAGCTGGGTGTGGTGGCACAGGCTTGTAATCCCAGTACTTGGGAGGCTGAAATGGGAGGATCTCGCAGGTTCACGGCCAGCCTCAGCTACTTATGTAGTGAGGTGAGGTCCTCTGCAACATAGTGAGACCCTGTTTCAAAATAAAGAATAAAAATTAGGGCTGGGGGTGTAGCTCAAAGGTAGAGTGCCCCTGGGTTCAATCTCCAGTGCTACCAAAAAAAAAAAAAAAAAGAAAAAGAAAAATAGAGGTAACCAACTTTTTCTTTCTTTCTCTGTGATGGGGAGAACTTTTGTATCCTGATATTTTTATTGCTTCCATCTTTATCACCTACTTTAGATGTCCTTCATGTCTACTGCATTTCTTCCTCCCAGGGAGAGAAGGAGAGGAAGTGGGACCAATTGCTTATATTTGTGCCTTGGACAAAAAGAATGGGCCTATAAACTGCTCATGAATGAATAATGCATCACACCACCTGGATTTCCTTACAGTCCTCAAGGCTGCTTCAAACACAGCAGCGCACTGGAATTAAAGGCTCTGAAACTGAAAAGGACCCGGCCAAAGTGTTTAGGTTTGTGTCTTGTACACAAGGAAAAGTGTATATACTAGAGAGGACATTTGATTTTAAAAGCAGCAGTATGAAATCTAGTAAGTAAGTAGAAGTATGAGAAAAAAAAAATCAGCGAAATAGAATGTAAAGGAAAAATGGAGAATAACAAGGGAAAAACTGTGTGAGTGTGTGTGTGTGTGTGTGTGTGTGTGTGTGTGTGTGTGTGTGTATTTCTTTTACATAGGAACTGAACAGAATATGATCTGAGTGAAAAGTGCTCATCCATGTAAGATTGACTGCTGGGAACAATGTCATAAAATGAACATTAGCTGGCAATGGTAAGTGCCTTAAAGTGCCTTTTGCAAAGAGAAATAGAAGGAAAACAAAACATGTCACAATGCCTGAAAACCACTTATAGGAGAAAGCTTCTAACAGCAAAAGAGAAGAGAAAGGGCAGAACACCACGTGAACATTCCATTTATCTTTACTGGGAATCTTTTGGAGACAAATTCATTTGTTCTTTTGTGGCCAATGCCTTACACTTTAGACCAGTCCAAAAGTAAATAATTTTCTCTGTATGAGACTTGCTTTCAATCATCCCGATTCTAAAGGAAGCCCCCTTTCTGCCTTTGGCTATTTTTGTAAACAAGTTAGGGAGGAATTGCTTTGAACTGATTCTGCAAAGTGCGTCTTTTATGTCTACTTTACATTGCAGGCCTTGAGAAAGACTAAATAAAACAAAACATATTGCTCTGGCTATTCCAAAGGATTTGAGCCTAGATGGAATTTGAATTCTGGATTGAGCTTGAAATAGGTTTTTTTTGTTTCCCTCTTCTCTTTTAGAATCTTAAACTCGGAGTATCTCTTGTTCATGCGCAACTCCTCTTTAAATGAATGTGAACTTCACCAATAAAAAAAGATCACAGACTTGTGGTTAGAAAGGGATTTAAAACATCAATTGGCTCCCTTCTCTGGTTTCAGACAGTGCACATGAATACATGGAGTGACCCCTTTTCATAGGATGTAAAAAATAATTAAATCCTGAGTCTTGGAGCCACTTACATTGGAATCTGTCTTCCCAATTTGTATGAGATTAATGTATTTTGTTCTGAAGTTGGCTCGACTTCCTTTATATGTCAGCAGAATGAGATTAAGTTTAATAGTTGTAAAATGGTGAGTAGTCTAGTGTTACATACTTATTTTGGTATGAACTTATAGTCATAATTAGTCAACAAATACTTTTTGAACAGGTGCTATGCCAAGGCACTGCTGTAGGTGTTGTGGGAGATGTGAGACTTCTTAAAACACACTGTCTGCTGGGCATGGTGGCACATGCCTTTAATCCCAGTACTTGAGAAGCTGAGACAGAGGATCGCAGTTTCACAGAGAGCCTCAGTGACTTAGTGAGACCCTGTTTCAAAATAAAAAATAAAATAGGGCTGGGGGTGTAGCTCAGAGGTAGAATGCCCCAGGGCTCAATCCCCAGTAAATAACACACACACACACACACACACATACACACACACACACACACACACACACACACACACACACACACACTAATGTGAAGCCAGGCATGGTGGTGCACACCTGTAATCCCAGTACTAGTATTTAGGAGGCTAAGATAGGAGAATCACAGGTTCGAGAACAGCCTCATCAAGTAGTGAGACTTTCATCAACCTAGTGAGACCCTGTTTCAAAATTATTGAAAAAAAAAATAGGACTAGGGGTATAGCTTGGAGATAGAATACCCCTGGATTCAATTCCTAGTAACACACACAGACACACACACACACACACACACACACACACACACACACACACACACACTAACATGAGCAATATTGTTGGAAGGCAGATAATAAACAATAATAAATAATAATACACTGAGTCCTGATAAATATATTTAGTAGGTTCCCCACATCTACAACTATCTCCATGGTCCTTATTGCGCAAAATAATGGCATTTAACTCAGCCAAACTGAAATTCATAATTTTCTAGAAACTGACAACAAAAGAATATACAACCTGTCTTGCTAATGTATTACAATGTCAAAACTTTCTCTGATAAGAATGCTTCTTTCGGTTTGAACTTGAGTTTTTCTTTTCCAGATAAATCAATTTTTAAAAATTCTACCTTTAGTAGAGGTAGAGAAGAAGAAATGACCATCCTTTGCAAAATAGATGGTAGAAAACATTATGTCAGTAATAAATATCTCATGCCCATTGTTTAAAATAAGAAATCTCAGAATCATTGATTTATTTACATTGGTCATAAAAAAAAGAAAAAGACAAGGATGGATATATGACTCCTTTGTCTGACAAATAAAATAAAAGGCAATTCATATCTCTTTTAGAATTATAGATGTTATTTTGATATAGTTATTCCTGATGACCAATTCATTTGGAACTAAAGGATCCATTCCCTGGAAGACATTAGACCTTTTGATGTTTAAATCTCTTTAAAAAGGATTTTTACAAACCTCCTCACAAGGTCATATTTGCTCATGGCTATAAAATAAAGGGCAAGATTTCTTTCATGGAAATGTTTTCAGCCTCTAACTTTATCTAAAAAGTTTTTTTTTTTTAAATGGCTGTACTGTTTTAGAAATTTTGTTTCACTATCTGTTACTAGTCCTTTCTTCTCTTATCCTGCTTTTTCAAGGCAACAGACAAAAATTCCATTTATCAGAACTAAAACAGAAAGTTTAAGGCCTAAAGAAATCTAACACTCAATAAGAGAATATTGAAAATAATCAATATTTAAAGAAGAGAATATAAGGTACATCATGTTCTGCTTCTGCAATTATAATAGATTTTGCAGGGAGAGAGCGGAGAAACAAGATTCACTTGGGTGCTTGTATAATAAGTGTTAAATCATAGGGATATATAAATGTAGTAGATTCAGGTGTTAACAGTTAAAAGCAACTGCAGTTTATAAAAATTTATTGTTCCAGGCCGGGCGTGGTGGTGCTCGCTTGTAATCTCAGCATTTGGGAGGCTGAGACTGGAGGGTCTGGGTTCGTGGCCAGCCTCCACAACTTAGTGAGACCCTGTTTCAAAATAAAGAAGAAAAAATAGGGCTGGGGGTATAGCTCGGAGGTAGAATGCCCCTGAGTTCAATCCCCAGTACCGCAAAAAAATAAAAAAAATAAAAAATAAAATTGTTGTTCCATATTTAAGGAAAACCATCTTATTATGGGACCTATTCTACCTACTTATCTTCTCAATGAACTGCATACCAAAGACATAATTTTGTAGGAGGTGAAAAGCCAAATTTATTAGCCCTGAATTTTCTGAGAGTTTTGGATGCAATGAAACATCCATCAGAATAGACAAAAATAATCCTAACATCAATCACCATCATTGAACACCCAGAATGTGTAAAGTATACCTAACTATAATATTTTACGCTAAAGTCTGCTCTTGGGAATTTCAACTTAAGAAATTAAAATAATCAGTAAATCCCCACTGGAGAATGAGTCAGGGAGTAGTTGGGCAGAGAATGTTGGAAGACCCTGAAAACCTCATATTCACAAACTTTTAGGAAGGCTAGGAAGAATGGAAGACAATCTTTGGCAGAGAGTTCTTAAGTATCTAACTTGTAAATGACCCCTACTCTCTATAACAGCTCCTGTCCTTCTTCATGGTTGGACTTCCTTTTGGGATTCTTTGGGAGCCAATAAGGACAACAGAATCCAAGGGAGGAGTTTTAGGGAATGAACAAGCAAAACAAAGCAGCAGCAGCAGCAACAACAACAAAAAAAGGAATGTCATTGAAATCCAGAAAGGGATTTTGGGAGATCCCAGGTACTCAGCCTTCCAGAAAGATTTGTCCATACGTGCCTCTTTTATTTCAGTTTGTTCTATTGCTTCAAGTCCTTATTACTGATATTATTTCAAATAAAACAGAACAGACTAAAACAAAAACACCCCAGTAAACAGTAGTACAGAGTTTGGAGAAGTTCTGACTGCCATTTTCCAAGAACCCTTATAAAGTACTTTTGTGAAGTCAGCCCTGCTTAGGGTCTTGATCTTAGCTTTGCAAGACCAGAAGCCCAATTTTCGTGGGCATCGGAAGTAGATCTGTTAGGAACTGATTCGCATAATCCATCTCACATGATGCAGATGCTAAGGCCAACCAGAGAGAAATGCTCCTTTGGCAGAGCCCTATGAGCCATATACATGGGAAATCAAGGTGTCAGATAGTTATGGGAATCAGACTCAAGACAATTAGTTGATATACTGTGAACTCTCTCTATCCAGTTTCATGATAGTTTCACCTCAAACACTGCCAAGACTTTTCCTCTTTGGGTGGTATCTGAATGGATGTTGTCTACTCCTGGTTCTTGGGGCTGGTTATCCTGATCTTTGCTACATCGAATCATTTCCTTTCTCACACAAAGGCTTTTAGTAACAAGAACCAACTAATAGCCCGATACTGATAGTACTAACAGATAAAATGCAGGAAACCTACTTAAATTTGAGTGTCAGATAAATCACATGTAATTTTAAACATAAATACACTTTTAACATAATATACATACTTTCTTTTATATTAAAAAGTTTTAGTACAAGTATGTCCCATTCAATATTGGGTATATACTTATGGTAAAAAGTACACGCAGTTTTTCTGAAGTTCCCATTTGACCTCTATTTTTATTTGTTAAATGTTGCAACCCTCAAACTTCCTTCCTGAGATTCCTTTGCCTATTACCTTGACTGGTAATAGTTTTGGGTGTTACACAGCTCTTGACACATGCATGTGCACGCACATGTGTGCACACATGTGGACACACACACACACTCATTCTTGCTTTACCTGTGAAAAACTAATAACATTCTTCACATGTGGATTTACGGATTTGACTCTCAGAGAACTTTTCCTATAATTTGTGAGTATGTTGTGGGGAAGAGTGGATCTTATTGTCACTTTCATGTACCAATAGCTCTTGAGATAAATTGCATTAGCCAGAATGGGTTAGAGCAGACAAACCATTTTGGGCAGGATAAAGGATGAGAATAAATGGGTTCTAATAAGATTGCTTTACTTTTACTACATAGCCGAAATAATTTGTATTGAGGAAATGAGGGACCAGGAATTTTATTATGGGAGAAAGATAATCTTGGAGAAGAAAACTTTGAGTGTTAGGCAGGTGTGAGGAGTGGTGTTCTGTAGTCAAAACTCAGAGTATCATGGGGCTACTGGGTCCCTAAGAAGACCAAGCAAGGGATGCAGAATAAAGGCAGGAAGACGTTAAAGAAACGTAGAATATTTCAAATTGTGGTTAGGGCTGACCCTAGATGAGAGGGAAGCCGAACCCCCCCCTTCTGCCTGTCTTCTATTCTACTCATACTTCTGGTTTTGGCATCCAGAGCTCAGGAGGTTTTTATTTTATTTTTTATATTAACAATATTGTACGCCTACATTTGGGTCGAGTAGCCTCCATTTGGGTGGCCAGCTGGGAACCTCACCATGCTCTGGAACATCATTTTTTTACAAAAAGTTGTGGTCTGAATTTCAAACTACTGACCTAAAAATAAAATGTTGAAACAACTTGATCAGGCCACATGTGGGTACTGAATCCAGGTAGAACACCTGGTCACAATCCAACCTATTATTATACTGAATACACATAAAAACAGATTTTATGGGATTCAATTCAATTCAGTCACACTCAATTCAGCAACTATTTGTAGACTCCCTTTTTTTGGTGGGGGGTGAGGAATAAAAAGCTAGTATATTCTAAAGACGTGGAAAGGATAACAGCGCATACCTGGTCATCGGGTTAAGTGGGAACAAGAGCCTCTCTCTGACTTTAAGGTGCTTACAAATAACTACAAAAACAGGACTAAGATCACCGTTGCAAAGAAGGGAGTTAAAAAAAAAA
>PVLC010028201.1:0-21542 GCA_004027655.1 Graphiurus murinus
TTTCTTTCATGGGAAATTTTTATTATTAATTTAATATCCTTATTCATTATTGGTCAGTGCAGGTTTTCTTTGTCTTCATGATTCTAACTATGTAAGGTGCATGTGTTCAGGAATTTAATCATTTCTTCAAAATTATCACATCTGTTGGTGTATAGTTTATGGTAGTTTCTAATAATCTTTTGTATTTTTGTGGTAACAGCTGCAATATATCCTTCCTTTTTCATCTCTTCTTTTTCTAAGAGTTTTTTTTTTTTTTTTTTGGAGTACTGGATATTGAATCCCGGGGCATTCTACCTCCAACCTCCACCCCCAGCCCTATTTTTTATTCTTTATTTTGAAACAGGGTCTCACTAAGTTGAGGAGAGCCTCATTAAGTAGCTGAGGCTGCCTTCAAACCCAGATCCTCTTGTCTCCAAAGACTTTTCTTTTCTTAATCTAAAGGGTTCCCAATTTTGTTTTTAATTTTGAAAAATCAACTCTATTTTGTTGTTCTTTTGTATATTTTTAGTCTCAATTTCACTAATTTTGGCACTGTTCTTATTCTTTCCTTTTTATTAATTTTGAGTTTGATTTGTTTGTTGTTCTAGTTTTTAGACAGATGTTTAGTTAGGATATTTCTGATATTTTCATGTAGACTTTGCTTGTTATAAATTTCCCTCTTAAATACTGTTGCACCTGATAGCTGTTTGTATACTGTACTTCAATTACTATTTTAAAAAAATAAAATCTCCGTCTTAATTTCCACATTCGTCTGTTAACTTTTTCAGGAATATGTTTCAAATTTCTATATATCTGTGTAATTCCCAAAGATTTTCTTGTTGCTACTTCCTAGTTTTATGACATTGTTAGAATAGATACTTGCTATGATTTCAATTATTTTAAATTATGAGTTTTCTTTTATGGCCCACCATATGAGCAATCCTAAAGAATGTGGTAATTGCTGTAGGGGAAAATGTTCATTTTTCAGCTGTGGAATAGAATGTTCTCTAGATATCTGTTCATTCCATTTGGTCTAGGTTATTATTTCACTCTTCTGAATTTTTGCTGATTTTCTGTTTAGATAATCTTATCATTTGCTGAATGTGGGATGTTAAAGTCCTATATAGTATTTTTGTATTGGAATTTATAGAATTAATAGAATCAATAGACTTTTTAGGTCAATTAATATTTGCTTTATATATTTGGATGATCTAATACTTGGTTTCTATATGTTTAGAATTATTATTCCTCTTGCTTAATTGACCTCTTTTTATTACATAATGAACTTCCCTGTATCTTTTACTACTTTATATTTAAAGCCCATTTTGCCCAATGTAAGTATGGCTACTCTTGCTTTCTTTTGGATTTCATTTGCATGGAACATCTTATTGAATCCCTTAAATTTCACTCTATATTTGCTCTTAGAGGTAAAGTAAGTTTCTTATAAGCTGCATATAATTGATCTTATTTTTATCCATCCACTTACTGTATGTTTGTATGTATTTTAATTGTAGAATTTAGCCACTAAAATTTAAGTTAATTATAAAGAGTTAAAATCTAATTCCTGCCATTTTGGTATTTGTTTTCTAGAGGACGTGTGTGTGTGTGTGTGTGTGTGTGTGTATACTTCCTTTTTTTCTTTTTCCCTCTCTTGTAGTCTTCCTTTGTGTTTAAATGGTTATTTTTCCCCTGTAATGTGCTTTGATTTCTTGCTTCTTATTTTAGGAGTGTCTATTTTAGAGTTTTACTTTGTGGGGACTATGGAGTTTCCAGAAAATATGTTTTGGTGATATCATGCTATTTTAAAATTATAGCCACTTAACATTGATTATAATGATCAGAAGGAAAAAAATATCTGAAGGAAAAAAATATAAAATAATAGTAATACAATTTTTTGGCTTGCAAACAATTTATTCCCACATTTTGAGTTTTCAATGTATCATTTGACATCTTTTTGTATTGCTTCTTTCTTATATTAATGTACTAGTTTTTAAAATTATTTTAGCCTTCATAAATTTTTATACAGCATATTTACAATATTAGAATATCCTAAATTTCTATAGTTATTATTACCAGTGACCTTTACATGTTTTGGTGTTTTTCTTCTACTCATTAGTATCTTTTTCTTTTGGAAGAACTTCTTTTAACATTTCTTGTAAGGAGGGTCTGGTGGTGATAATTTCTCTCGGCTTTTGTTTCTCTAGGGATATCCTTCTCCTTCATTTCTTTCTTCCTTTTGGAAAGGGGGTACTAGAAATTGAGCCTAGGGGAATTTTTCCTCTGCCCTATAGCCCAAGTCTTATTTTTTAGTTTTTACTTTGAAACAGGTTCTCACTAAGTTGCTGAAGACCTTGCTAAGTTTCTGACATTGTCCGTGAGCCTGCAATCCTCATGTTTCAGCATCACAAGTACTGAGATTATAGGTGTGTGCTGCCATATCTAATTCTCTTTCATTTTTGAAGGATAGATTTGCTGAGTAGCATAATTGGCAGTTCTTTTATTTTAGCACTGTGAATATCTCAGCCCATTTTTTTCCTGACCTGTAACAGTTCTGTTGAGAAGTCTGCTGTTAGGTTAACTGGACATCTTTGAGTGTTGTTTCTCTTCTATTGATGCTTTTGTAATACTTTGTCTTTAACCTTTAGGAGCTTGGTTATAGTATGTCTTGAATTGGACTGGTGTCCTTTGACCTTTTCCTATCTGGCTATTTGTATCTTTCTCTAGGTCTGCAAAGATCTATGTTATGGTCTCTGAATAAACTTTCTACCTCTTTGATATTCTCACATTTGCTTTGAACCTCAATAATCTAAAGTTTGCTCTTTTAATGCTGTCTTAAAGCTCCTGTAAGCTTTCTTCATTCCCCTTTATTCTTGTTTTTCTCCCTGATGTACATTTTCAAATTACTTTTCTTTGATCTCAGTAATTCTTCATTTTGGTTGACTACCATTAATGACTTTTCCATCTTTTATCATTTTTTAATTTTTTTTCTAGTATGTTCCAACTTTATGATACCTTTTGATTATTTTAAATTATTTCAATCACTTTTATATTTCTTTGATAAGTTAGTGGATTGTTCTTCTATATTTCCTTGAGGTTCATTGAGTTTCCATGAAGCAACTATTTTGAATTCTCTGCTGAAGAGTTTGTAATATGTTTTTTTTTTTTTAATCATGGTTCCCTGAATATTCTTGGTGCTTATTGGCATAGAATCATGTTTACACATTACAGGTTAGGTATTATTTTATGTCTTCATAGTCTGGCTGTGTTTTCCAATATTTATCCAGAAGTTTTAGGTAGGTCTTTTGTTATTATTGCTGAACCATGGTTACTGCCACTATTTCAGCATGAGATCATACCCAACTCCATGTTTACCACAAGTCTTAGTTGTTGTGTTTTCATTGTATTAGCAGTAGAGGTCTTCTCAGGTCCATGTTTACCGCAAACTTCCCACTGATGTGATGTTTGTGATGGATTAGGGGAGTGCCCAGAAAGGGTAGACATCCCTATAAGGTTCTACTTGGATAGAGATAGGTCCAGATGCTTTGTGTGTAGCCATAAAAGGAAGACCTCACTATGAAGCAACCAGTTCTAGATTGCAAAGCTTCTATTTCACTCTCTTTGTTGGGTTCTGCCTGGGGTTGGAGAAGAGATGGGCTAGGCCATCCTGTGGTGACTATGGCTGCACAGTGCTAGGTCACACCCAGAGTCTCTAGGTGATTGAAACCAGAGAAGCTCAGACATAGGAATAGGGGCCATACCTCTATGGCCTGCTTGTTGCTATGGTGTTCTCATGGCCTGAGACTGATGCAGACAGCTGGAGGTGATGTAGAGAGAAATTCAAGTCCATCTCACATGTTACTGTGACAGGTCCAGATTCTCTCTGCCCTTGGTCACTGGTCTGCAAACATGAGTTGTGTGTCTCACCTGCTGTTGGGTTTCACTGCAGTAAACCTGGCATTGATCTTCAAAGCAAAGTCTTGTACTTACTTACCTGTCCTTTCCCCCAACAGATGTAATTTGTCTTTGTGGTTTGCTTCCTGAGGTGGGAGCGGTATGGTAGAGGCTGTCCTTTGGCCACGGAGACCACTATGTGTGTAGATGCTCCTTCTATGAGCACTACCTTGGGGGTATGGGCTGGGGACTCTGCCCAATACTGGATTTTGCCATGGTGAGCCTTGTATTGGGTTCCAAGTTAAAGGCCTTTACTTAATTTCTTAAGTGTGATATGTCTTTCTCGATGCAGCACTGCTTGAAGTTGGGGTGTGTTTAAGGGGAGGCATGAGTAACTCATTATTTCCTGCCTTCTTCAATGCCTAGAAACTAAGCCAACTCTGACCCAGTTCAACCCACAGAATTTATCTTTTTTTTTTTTTTTACTTCTTAAAGATTCCTTTATTATAACTCAGGTGGGGAGAATATTTGAAGGTTTTTTTTTAAATTGGTACACTGTAATCGTACATCTTTGTTAAGTAAAAGAGGATAAAGGCATTATCCACATATTTCTCATTTAACCCCTTCTCCAATTCTCACCCCACTCCCTCGCCCTCTCTCCTTCTCAAGTTCAGTTTAGTGATTGACTTTGACATGTTTGTGAAAGTACATCATGTGCATTAGGGTGCCCCCCCCCCCCATTCATCACCTTCAGTTAAGTCAACTTCTTTGCTTACCTGCTCCTTACAAAGTCTGAAACTGAATCCTCATAGTTTGTTTTTTCCTTAATCCCTTTTAGCTGTATGGTATCTATCTTTTAGAGCAATCTTTCCTTTTATTCCCCTGATATAGTTGATAATTCTTCATGTTAAATATTTCCACTTCAAATTAATGTGTGATTTCTTTCTCTTGATTGGATTCTGACACAGAACATTGCTTAGTTAATGGTGGAGGTGATGGATAAAGTGGTTGAGGGTGATTCAAGGATGTGGATTAATGGTGGGACTGTTGACTGATATAATATATGAAGTTGGATCAAATAGAAGAAAACCAATTGTAGTTTTAATCTGGACAATATGAACACTCGTAAAGCATTCAAATGTAACTGACTATAGGCAATGAGATGATATAACTGAAACTTGATGGAGAGAGGACAGATTGGAGATAGGAATCAAGAGTTCTTGGAATTTAAGAATCAGTTTAAATTATAAGAGTAAATTATAACAGTTGAAGTAATTACCTAAACAAAATATGATATGTGATAAAAGTATGAATTCAAAGACAGAAATTGATGGAATATTAATATTTAATAATTCTCATGAAAAATGAAGTAGCCATCAGAGTAGACTAGGCTTTTATCAAGCATGGAATGATCAATGATGCCAAATGTAACAGAAATTGCATTAATGTCAGGTATATAAAATATTAATTAAATTTGAGAGTTCAGTTATATTAAAAAAATTAATTCTTTTACAAGTATAGGAACTAAATTATCATGGGTTAGGAAGAAAATGTCAGGTGAGATGACAGAGGCTTCTATGATATCTTGTTTTCTGAAGTTTCAATGAAAAGAAAAAGATAAAACAGTATCTTGCAAGACACATGACATAAAAGGTAAAGGAGGATTTAATTTTTAGGGAAGGATTTAATTTTTATAGAAGATTTAATTTTTAAGTAGGATTAACAAAGTAAAAGTAGTCAGAGAGAAATTACAGATAAAGGAGATGCAGAAATCAATAGAACTCAATCTCTATAAGACAGATGGTGTTGGGACTTAGAAGACACGTGGAAGTGTTGGCTTTGAAAGAATGGTGATACCGGATCTTTGTAACAGGAGGCATGAAAGATGCTTTTGGATGTACAAAGTATATAACAAGGGGTAGGGGAAATCAAAGAATGTCATGTTTAATCACTTAAGTCTTCTCAATGATGTAAAGTGGTCTGATGAGATTGAGGAAGTGGGGAAAATTTAAGAGTCTTTGAAAGAATTAGATGTAGAGAACAAAAGGACGAACTTGGGTTAGGCATATGTGACTTAATAAGTAGCAGCGATCTGCACTGTAGTATATACCTATGTGTGTTTGTTTTTTCCTCTCTGTGCGAGTTCTGTCAGCGATTATTTGCTCATGTACATCAGTAATGCACCATTCTTCTTCTCAAGTTCTCCATAAATATTTTCTTGAACTAGCTTTTAAACTGACAATATATGAAACATTTTTTCTCACTGCCTAAGTAACTTTAGGTAGAATTCTATACAATACACAAAATCAATTGAAAATATGTATCTTTGTTTAACTTTAGAAGTAACATGAAATTATGAAAAGAGCATATGATTGGTATGAGAAAACCCTAGATTATACTTCTGACTTTTCTCTTTTCTAGAGCACAGTGGTTTCTTCTGGTCTTGGTTCAATAAGAAACATAATAATGTTCTGTTTTTATTTAATGTTTAAATTCCCACTCAGATTTTCAGGAGGGCTACCTAAGTGGTTTTTTTAAATTCTGAATTTTCTTATTTCTAGAATTAGGTTAATTCTTACTGTATAAATTTGTCATGAAGATCAAATGAACTAATTAATGTATGTAAGTTTGAGGCTCAGTTCACTTAGGAAGATTTAAGTTATTGAATGAATTTTAGCAAAAAATGTATATTTAACTATTGACCTTCTAACTTTATTTAGTCAGAAGAAAATATAAAGTAGTTTACATATATATTGATTATATTAACCTCTTGATTTCTCTGATATTGAAATTTATTCATCAAAACTACTATTACTATTATATATGACACAAAGATTTAAAGTAGTAAACCAGGTTGGATGTGGTGGCACATGTTTATATAATCCCAGTACTTGGGACGCTGAGACAGGAGGATCACAGGTTTGCAGCTAGCCTTAGCAATTTAATGAGATCTTCTGAAACTTAGTGAGATCTTGTTTCAAAATAAAAGAATAAAATAGGACTGGGGTGTAGCTCAGAGGTTGAATGCCCCTGGATTCAATCCCCAGTAACACACACACAACACACACAAACACACACACACACACACACACACACACACATCCACACACACAGTAAATCAAATTTTTAAAAAATGCTACGCTTAATCACTTAAATTCTCTCAATGATGCTAAGTGACCTGCCAAGTTGAATGAAGTGTGAAGTCACAGTGGCAAAAATTACCAGAAGCAATACATAAATCACTTAGGAGATCTTCATTGAAAAATAAGCAGAAAATCTTCAAATTTACAAATATAGATGGAGTGTTATTTTTAATACTGGAGATAAACAAGGCAACAACCTCGTGCCACAAAAATCCCTAGAAATTCTAGAAAAATAAAACAAGTACTTCATAAATACATATCTGACATAGCAGGAAAACAAGAAAATTCAAGGACCAAATGTGACAGAGGACTGAAAAACAGTGGGAAAAGCATGAATTGAGATAAAGAATTTCATACACTTATCTAGTGTTTTGAGTTTTATGGTCTCTTAGACAAACAGAGGTATGTTACTGAAGTGACATGAGGAGAAAAGTTAGAAGAAGCTTATCACAAATTTAAGAATTTCGTCTATGTAACAGGCATTAAGAAATGTTTTACCTTACCATGGTATCAGAGATTTAAATTTCAATTACCTGTACAGGCTAGGAAAATCCAAATAAAGGATTTTATTTCATGCATTCTCAAGATGATACATTTCCCTAGATCCCTAATACTCAAAGTATGGTCTACAAACAAGTTGTAGCATCAGTATAAATTGGGAGCTTGTTAGAAATACAGAAACTCTTATTTTTCCTTAGCCAATCATCATATTCTACTTTAAAGCAAGATCCCAATGTGGTTTGCATATATATTGCCTTAGTTTTGTATTGGTGCTATACCAAACTTAATACAACATATTAAATCCAAACTTAATAGAAAAACATGGAAGACTGTGGAATACCACCTTAACCTAAAAGAAGCAAGCATAATATTCTCTAAACAAACTCAAAATCAACCTAAGTACTTTGAGATTTCCATTAAATATGAATTACAAGTGAATTTGATAAATAATATATGTGAGAGAGTCAGTTGAATGGTCAAATAAGAAAAAGGATGAAACATAGAATTAGGATCTACTAAATTATATACATTTAAAAATTATTATTTAAAGAAGTAATACTCAAGGCTGGGCCCATGATGCCCACCTATAAACCTAATACTTTGGAAGCTGAGACAGGAGGATTGCAGGTTTAAAGCCAGCCTCAGAAAATTAGCAAGATCCTGTTTCAAAATAAAGAAAAATAAAAATGGCTAGGGATATGGGTCAGAGGTAGAATGCCCCTAGGTTCTCTCCCCAGTACCAAAAACAGCGACAAAAAGTAATACTCTGAATAAAAGAAAAAAAACCACATAAATTAACATACATCAAGTTAGCACACATATCAGTAGAGTGAGACAACCAACCGTAATAAGAAATAACATGCCAAAATAACATTCTGAATCTAGAATTTCATATTATAAATATATATTATATAAATATAGATATAGAATACAGTGCTACATCAAATCTCACCCATGATTTTCTGAAATATTTCACAAAAATGAAGTCAAATACAGAAAAAGCTATATAAACATGTAGAAAATCTAATGTAGTCTATGAATAGGTGCATTTCTATGAACTATTTGTTAACCTGTTTGTCAGGTGATACAAAATTGAAAGTATTTTTTATGCATTTATTGGTGCATTATACTCTCACATCATAATGTAGTGCAGAGTGATAGTGACATACATGCACACAACACATGGTGAGCTTTCCTCTGGCTCCCTTCCCAATGCTCCCCTTCCCTATACAGGATATTGAGATTAATATTGGTATTCTCACATATGTACAGAATCTCAATGGAAGTGTTTCTTCCATTAATTCTCCCCCCCCAAACCCTTCTCTAGACCACCTCCCTGGCTCCAGTGGAGTATCTCTTCCATTACCTGAAATCCCTCTGTTATCCTGATTATTCCCATGTTTCCACATTTTAGAGAAAACATAAAACCCTTCACTTTCTGTGGCTGGCTAATCTCACTTAATGTTGTCCAGGTCCATCCATTTTCCTGCAAATGACATAATTTTGCTCTTCTTTTTTGCTGAGTAGAATTCCATTCTGTGTATACCCTATGATTTTATAATCCATTCATCTCTTGATGTACATGTAGGTTGACTCCATAATTTGGCTAATGTGAATTGTGCTTATATACATATAATATATATATATTATATATATATAGTTTATATATATATTATATACATATAGTTTATATATATATTTCAATTCCAAATTTTCTGTGGAATCTCCACACTGATTTTCATCACAGTTGCACTAATTTGCAATCCTATCAACAGTGTAGAAGATTTCCTATTTCCCTGCACCCTCATCAGAATTTATTGATGTTTGACTTCTCTGTTGTTTCCATACTGATTGGTGTTAGATGGAATCTCACTGTAGTTTTGATTTGCATCTCCCTGATTGCTAATGATGTTGAATATTTTTTCAAAACATTTATTGGCCATTTGTATTTTTCCCTCATTGAATGTCTACTTAGTTCAATTGTTCATTTCTTTTCTTTTGTGTATGTGTTACTTCATTTCTTGATTTGTGTGTGTGTGTGTGTGTGTGTGTGTATGTTGTCTATTAAGTAATTTGTATATTCTAGATATTAGTCCTCTATCAGAGGAAGAGCTGGCAAGGATCTTCTCCCTTCTGTAGACTCTCTTTAGACTCTTGAATATTTCCTTTAGAAACTTTTTAGTTTAATGTCATCCCATTTATTCTTGATTTAATTTTCTGAGCTATGTGGGTCTTACTGAGGAAGTTTCTACCTGTGCATATATGTTGGAGTGTTGAATCTTTGCCTTCCTCTAGTAACTTCAAAGTCTGGTATAATTTCTAGAACATTGTTCCATCTTAAATTGGCTATTGTGAGAAGTAGACGGGAAGGGATTTTCTTTCTCTTTCTTTCTTTCTTTCTTTCTTTCTTTCTTTCTTTCTTTCTTTCTTTCTTTCTTTTTTTAAACAAGTGGATAGCCAATTTCCCCAATACAATTTGTTAAAAACGTTATCTTTTCTCCAAAATATGTGTTTGGCACCTTTGTCAAAAATCAATTGGCTATAACTGACTTATTTCTGAATCTCATTTATTGATTTATTTCTGAATCATCTGTCCCACTGGTTTATGTGTCTGTTTTTGTGCCAATATCATGTAGTTTTTATTACTATAGCTCTGTAGTATAATTTTTACTCAGGAATTGTGATACCTCTAGCATAATTCTTATTGATAGTAATTGTTTTGGCTATTCTGGATCTTTTATTTTTCCCTATGAGATTTATAACATTTTTCTAGGTTTGTGAAAGATAACATTGGTATTTTGATAGGAATTGTATTGACTCTATGGATCACTTTTGGTAGAATGATCATTTTGATAATATTTATTCTGCCTATCCAAGAACAAGGTAGATCTTTCCATCTTCTAAGATCTTCAATTTCTTTTTTTAGTGTTTTATAATTTTAATCGTAGAGGTCTTGTACTTCCTTGGTTAGATTTATTTCTAGGTATTTAATTGATTTTATAGTTGTTGTGAATGGAATTGTTTTCTGAATTTCTTTTTCAATGGTGTCATGGTTAGCATTAGAAAAGCTATTGGCCAGGTGTGGTGGCACAGGCTTGTAATCCCAGCATTTGGGAGGCTGAAACTGGAGGATCCGGGTTCGCAGCCAGCCTCAGCTACCTAGTGAGGCACTCCACAACTTAGTGAGACCCTGTTTCAAAATAAAGAATAAAAAATAGGGCTGGGGGTATAGCTCGGAGGTAGAATGCCCCTGAGTTCAGTCCCCAGTACCTCAAAAAAAAAAATCTATTGATTTTTTTTTAGGCTGGTTTTATATCCCACCACTTAGCAGAATTTGTTAATCAGCTCTAAAAGTTTTTTGCTTGAGATTTTGATGTCTTCTATAGGATCATGTTATCTGCAAATAGAGATAATTTCAGTTTTTCTTTTCCTATTTGAATTTCTTTGATATCCTCTCTTGCCTTATTGCTCTGGCAAGAGTTTTGAGTACTACATTGAAAAGGAGTGGTAGCCGGGTGTGATGGCACACTCTTGTAATCCCAGCATTTGGGAGGCTGAGACCGGAGGATCTGGGTTTGTGGCCAGCCTCAGCTACCTAGTGAGGCACTCCACAACTTAGTGAGACCCTGTTTCAAACTAAAGAATAAAAAATAGGGCCGGGGGTGTAGCTCGGAGGTAGAATGCCCCTGAGTTCAATCCCTAGTATGGCAAAAAAAAAAAGAAAAGAAAAGGAGTAGTGATAGTAAGAATCTTTGTCTTGTTCCTGATTTCAAAAGGAATGTATGCAGTTTTTCCCCAGGCAATATGACATTGACTTTGGACTTATTGTCTTTTTGTCTTATTGATGTTGAGGTAAGTTCCTTCTAGTCTGATTTTCTTCAGTGTTTTTAACATGAATGGGTTTGAATTTTGCCAATTTTTTAAACTATTGAGATGATCATGTGATTATTGTCTTTGGTTTAATTTTTGTAGTGAATGACATGTATTGATTTGTATCCAGCCTTGTATCCCTGGAATGAAACCAACTTGGTCATGGTGCACAATTTTCTTGATATGGTTTTGAATGCATATTGCTAGCATTTTGTTTAAAATTTTTATATCTATGTTTATCAAGGATATTGGCCTGTAATTTTCTTTCTTGAAGGATCTTTATTTGGTTTTTATTAAGGCAATACTGTCTTCATAGAAGGAGTTTGGAAGGATTCTATATCTTCTGATTTCACAGGATAACTTGTCAAGTATTTGGTTTAGTTCTTAGTTCTTTAGTCCCCCTCCTTCCCCACCTTCCTGAGCATGATGCTGTGTTTAACATTGATGAATTTTGTATGTACATCATGTCCATTGAAGTGTTTCTCTCTTTCTCCCCACTACCATGTCCATCATTTAGGTCCCCTTCCTCATTCCACTAAGGCTACTTTTCCTTTGTCTGGAGTCTCTCCTGTGTCTCAATTTCTCCCTAGCTTCCACATATGAAGGAAGACATCTGACCTTTCACTTTTTGTGACTGACTAATATCACTTAGCAAAATATTCTCCAGTTCCATCCATTTTCCTGCAAATGATATAATTTTATTCTTCTTTATAGCTAAATAGAATTCCACTATATACATATCTCATAATTTTGCAATCCATTTACCTGTTAATGCATATGTAAATTAAAGAACAAGCTTTATATTTTGTTTTGTTTTGTTTGCCTACTGGGGATTGAACTCAGGGGCATTCTACCTCCGAGCTACACCCCCAGCCCTATTTTTTATACTTTATTTTGAAACCGAGTCTCACTAAGTTGTGGAGTGCCTCACTAGGTAGCTGAGGCTGGCCGCGAACCCGGATCCTCTGGTCTCAGCCTCCCGAATGCTGGTATTACAAGAGTGTGCCACCACACCTGGCTTATGTTTTGTTAATCTTTTGTTTTTCTCAATTTTACTGATTTATGGCCTGATTTTAATTATCTCCTGCCTTTTAGTGGCTTTGAGATTAGTCTGTTCTTGTTTTTTGAGGTTCTTGAAATATGTCATTTGGTTGTATATTTGTTGATATACTTCTTAACGTAGCACTCAGTGCTATAATTTTGTTATCTTAAAACTGCCTTCAAAGTGTCCCATAGATTTTAGTATGTTGTGACTTTATTTTCATTAAATTTTATTTTTTATTTCCCCTTATTTCTTCTATGATACAGTCCTCATTCAAAAGTGTATCATTTAGTCTCCATGTATTTATGTAATTTCTTTTGGTCTTCTTGTTGATTTCTACTTTCTTTCCTTTCTGCTCTGAAAAAAATGCAAGGAATTATATTACTTTTTATTTATTTTATTTTATTGTGGTGCTGAGGATTGAAATTGAACCCAGGGACATTCTACCTCTGAGCTATACCCCCAGCCCTATTTTATTCTTTATTTGGAACAGAGTCTCATTAAGTTGCAGAGGGCCTCACAAGTTGCTGAGGCTGGCTGTGAACCTGTGATCCTCCTGTCTCAGCCTCCCAAGTACTGGGATTACAAGCATGTGCCACCATGCCTACCTATATTACATTTTTTTAGTCTGCTGTTACTTACTTGCGGCCCATAATGTGCTCTATACTGGAAAAGGTTCCACAAACAGCTTAGAAGAATTTGTATTCAGCTGTTATTGGTTAGAATATTCTGTATATGTCTATTAGATCTATTTAGTTTATAGTTTTTTTTTTCATATCTGAAGAGTCTTTACTTATCTTTTGCCTGGAAGATTTATCTAGTGGTGTGAGCAGTGTGTTAAATGTCCCAATATTATTGTAGTTGGGTCTATTCGAGATCTAATATTCCAAAGAGTTTGTTTTCTAAAAATAAGTGTGTCTCTATTTGGGGCATAAATGTTTATTATCAGTATATCTTCTTGTTAAATTGTTCCTTTTATTACTAAGAAATGAGATGCTTTGTTTATTGTGATAAATTAGAGTTGCTACCCTTGCTTGTTTTGGCTTACCTTTTTTGCTACCCTTGCCTGCATGGCTTATCTTTTTCTACCCTTTCACCTTTGTAAGATGAGTTTCTTGCAAGCAGCATATCATTGGATTATGGTCTTTAATCCACATTGCAAGTTTATGTCATTTAATTGGGGAGATAAGCCCTTTGATATTCAGTGTTATTGTTGAGAGATGATTTTTGTTTCCTGTCATTGTTATATTTTCTGCTTGATACAGTGTTATTTCTCCTTCTCTTATTTGCTCATCTGGTGGAATTCTTGGATGTTCTGGTTGTGTTGTCATATTGTCTTCTTTATATTGTTGATGGTATGGTCAGTTTTGAATAAGCTTCATTACAAGAGTGAGTCTCTATTTTCCATGTGGTCTAGTCTGCTAGAGGTAGTTTCTATTGAGGTCTTTAGTTCATTTATTGTCTCTTTCATTTCACTCAAAGCCTCTTATTGGTTCTTACTTAGTCTCTCAATTTCTCTACATATATATTCTTTAATTTCCCTTACACTTTCTTTGATTTCATTTCTGAATCCTTCAATCACATTGAAAATAAAAATTCTGAATTCTCATGGCATTTTTTGCAGCTCAGTATTGGTGATCTTCCTTGTTGTTGAGTTGTGGGAGTTTATTTCTTCCTTGTTAGTCTCCATTCAGAATTTTCAGGTTTGCATTTCTGTTGTCTCGACATCTTCTCTTTATGTGACAGTCCCATGTCTATTTGTTATCCCTTTATGATAAGGCCTAGGCTGGGGGTATATATTTGCCTCAATGAATCTGTCTCATATAATCAGACTTTTGAGTTTGTCCCCGAGAACTTCTTTAACAAGATATAGCTCTTAGTGTTGGAAAATAGGAGTGTTTGATTGGCTGCAGGCCACAGTGCTCTCCAGGCCCAAATTTAGCAAGGCCAGAAACTATGATCTTCCATTCAGAGCCCATGGCCTGCATGTTAGGATTAAATGCACAAAGACACCATCACTCTTCTACTGGTTGTGAACTCATGAAGTACTGCAAAGTTATGACCTCTGGCATCTGTAGTCACTGGGCCTAAGTTTGGCAGGGTCAGAAATTACTATGTTCTGAGCCTGTGGTCCAACTGGCTGAGTTTTGGTGTCCAAAGAATACCACTTCTGATCACACAGAACCCTTTCAGTTCCTGCCATGCATGATTGCCAGACACAAACTTTGCTAGTGGAAAGAGTGCTGTGTTCTCAGCCTATAGCTACAATCAGTTAAACCTCTTCTGGTTCCTGGCATCCCTGCTTCAAGGACCCAAGCTTTGGCTGGGAAAGATTATACTTGCTTATTTAGGCACAAGGAGCACCAATACTGCTCTGGGCAGCTGAGATCATATGAGACCTAGGTGCCCTCTGACCTTGGTACTGTCATGTGTGACTTTATAGCCTTCTAAACCTGTAGCATTGTTGTCTGAGTTATTTTGCCCCACAGACACCATTACTGGCAGTCTTCTGGTGACTGCTGAAGACCCTGGAGGGGCTCAATGAACTGCTGATCCTTGGTTCTGCCTACCCAAGTGTCCTTAGGGACTGTTTGCTATTCACATTTCTGCTATGTCTAATATGGCCATTGCTCCTATATCCACGGGGATGATTTGCCAACTCACAGATTCCTCAAGTTTGTTTTTTGCCATTCAAGTCCCCGTACCACACCAGACTCTCACTGGGATGGTTTTTAAACTCATAGTCTTGATGAGTTCCCTGAAGGAAAAGACAAATTCAGCTACAGATACAGGAGTTCACTGGATGCTTTGGCTGGTTAATCTGAAGATTCACAGTGGTTTTGATGAGGCTGATTATGGCCATGGTGTTCCCTGCAGGAAGGTCTTTTAATCTCCTGGTCAGAGTAAAGCTGTAGTCATAGATGTTCACTAGGTGAATTGGCTGGATGGTCTAGGGAGTTACAGCCTTGAGATATTTAAACAGAGAGAAGAATGTGATTTTGATGGTGGTTTTTCTGCAATCACTGACTGGACAAGATTTAATTTCTTCTTTGCCAAAGTTGGTCTCAAGAGCTGCCAGGTTCTGGCAGCTGCCAGCTCCATGTGGGCTCACCAGGAAGGCACCTACCTTCACTCATAGCTCACCAAACTCTTTTCAGTTCTCTACTCTCTGTGCTGTGTCCATTTCCTCCACAGTTTGACTGTCTTTTTCTCTGTTGAGTTCTGTCTACTTTTCTTGTGCTATATTCCTCTATTTTACCATCTTTTTGAAAGCGTTTTAAATTTTATTATAGAATTTATCTGGGCATGGTGACATTACATCTTTAATCCCACTTGGGAGGCTGAGACAGGAGGATTACAGGTTCAATGCCAGCCTCAGATACTTAGTGAGACCCTGTTTCAAAGTAAGAAATAAACCAGGAATGAGTGTATATCTCAGAGGTAGAATATCCCTGAGTTCAATCCCCAGTACCACAAAAATATATAAGATAAAATAAAATAAAATAAAATAATAAAAAGATCTGGAATATAGCTCAAAAGTAGAATAAACCTGGTTTTAGTCCCCAGTACCACCAAAAACATGATTAACAGAATTAACCTAACTTCAATTATTATAGAATTTATCTGGGCATGGTAACATTACATCTTTAATCCCACTTGGGAGGCTGAGACAGAGGACTGATCTCATTGAGTAGAAAATAGATAAGTTGGTATTGATTTTACATGAGAAATTATTTCTGATATGAATTATACACTACTTATGTGATATTTTAAAATTATTTTGTTAAAGAAAAACTCAAACTATTAAAAATATGATAAAGCTTAAATAATTATCTATGTAATTTGTTTTTATAAACATCATTTTGTAAAACCTTTTTAAAATTTAGCAAGTTAGGAAGGTATAATTTGTATTATTATTTTTTCACCCTAATTTTTATATGATGAAACAAGTACCTTTTACTTTTCTGTCAGGACTGAATATAAATTACTTTGTATGTGTCAGAAGTAGTGACCTAATGACAATTATCTAAATGGTCTAAATAAATGAAAACCAAAATCATTAATAATTTTACTGAATTTTATATTCCTTGATATTGACTTTAATTTTATAGTTATGATTCATAATGAAACCCTAAAAGAATAGTGTACTATTTTTGAGGGATGTATTGGTTAATGAAGCAATTAATCAGGTGAAATTTGAGTACTGTTTATGTAAAGAATATTAAAGAACACATTTCAGTACCTAAAGACATTCTGAAATATAGTTGATCAAATTAGAAACTAAAAAAAAGATGTTCAGTAATTCAAATTTAAACATTGATTCTTTAATAACCTCTTGAAAAATAACACATAAAATCGAAACTGAAAGACCACATAAACTTTCTGAGACATTAACAAAAGACTATATTAAAGATGTCAAACTTTAAATGTTGAGTAAACCTATAAGATAGGCCAAGTATAAGTTAATTAGTAATGTGACAAATTAATGTATTCAGAAATCAGTTTATATGGAACCCCAATATTTAGTACACACAAGTCATCAAATTGGCTTTATTTCAAATTATAAAAATGTTCAGAAATTGTGAAAGAAGTAGTTATTTGACTAAGATGGTGATAAGAAGGAAGAATTATTTTTCTAAGCTTCATTGCTGACAGACAGAACTAGCTCTGAAGGGTATATCACTGAGGTATAGTAGTTCCATCTTATCTGCAGAGGATATGTTCCAAGAACTCTTGTGGCTCACTAAAACTGTATAGTACAAAATATTGTTTATACAATGTTTTTCTATTGCATACATACTTTTGATAAAGTACTTTTTTTAAGTTAGACATAGTAAAATGTTAAAAATAACTAATAAAATAGAACAATTGTAACAATACACCTTAATAAAAGTTATGTTAATCTCACCTCTTTCTCTCAATATATCTGCTTCCATTTGATTTTTTTTTTTTTTTTTTTTTTTTTGGTTTTTGGGATTGAACTCAGGGGCATTCTACCTCCGAGCTACATCCCCAGCCCTATTTTTTAATTCTTTATTTTGAAACCGGGTCTCACTAAGTTGCGGAGGGCCTCACTAGGTAGCTGAGGCTGGCCGCGAACCCGGATCCTCCGGTCTCAGCCTCCCGAATGCTGGGATTACAAGCGTGCGCCACCGCACCCGGCTTCCATTTGATATTTTTGAACTGCAGTTTCAGAGATATCATGAATACCATGAATAAGGGGGACTCTTATAACATACTTTCTTGGACATCAGTTCTGATGAGACAGCTACAAAGACATGGAAATCCTATGGAAACATTTTGTTTTAGCTAATCAATGTATTGGTTATCTATCCCTCATAACAAATCTTGCCAAAACTTAACAGTGACTTAAAAAATCCAAACATTTATTTTTCACTGTTCTCATGGTTGAAAATATGGTAGATAATAGCATGTGATTCTTAGGATAGTTCACAAGGTTGCAGTCAAACTCTCAAACAGGGCTTCAAACTTCTGAAAACACAAATGGGACTAAAAGATCAGCTTGGCATGTGGTTGTAGGCAGGCTTTGGTTCCTCATTAGCTGTTGACTAGTTTCTTGCTCCATGGGTGATTTTATTGAGATGCTTGTAACATTGCACTTCCTAGTGTAAGAGTTTGAAGAGAATACGAGAACATGCTTTCAAGACAGAATCTGCAGTCTTACAATTTAATTTGAAAATTATATACCATCATCTCTTTTTCATGCTGTTGGTCATACTGATCAGCTTTGTGTACTGTGACAGGGATCTAAATAAGAATGACAGAAGAGGTGTGCTTTATTAGAGGTCATCTAGCAGGCTAGCTTTCACAACTAGAGTGAAAGATTTGTACTAAATATAAATTGATGCACTGCTTCTTTCATGTAGAAAGTATTGATATGAAACAATAAAACAAAATTTGGTTACACTCAGTAGTATATTAGTGATTTAGTATAAACTGTGAATTACCTCATTATGTATTTAAGATGTTTCACTTTATTATATGGTAATATCAAATATTATGTTTCTGTCAACATTCTTACTGCTGTGAACCAAAATACATGATGACCACGACTTAGAGAAAGGAAGATGTATTTGCTCACAATTTTGTAGGTTTCAGTCCATGATAGGCTGGGTCACATTTGTGGAGCTCAGGGCATGGCAGAGGGAAGCAGAGAGACAGAAAGGGGAATAGACAGGTATATACATTTACAGTCCTCAAAACCATACCCCAGTGATTCACCTCTTCCAGTCACAATATACCTGCTTTATTTACCACCCAATAAATCCATTAATCCATCAATAGATCTATCCACTGACAAGATTAGAAGTCTCATGAATCAAATTTTTACACAGGAACATATTTGCATCATCAATACATGAACTCTTTCTATGGGACATGCTATAGATAAATCATAACACATCATAATGAACATTGCATCTGATGTTTGGTGTACTATGGAAAATAATTCTGCCAGTTATGTTTGGATTATGGAACAAACACATTTTGCTAGCATTATTGAGAAGTAAGAGATTTTAATCATAATGTTTTTAATATATATTTTGGATTAATATTCTTGGTTATTTGTCTTGAGTGTCTTTAATAGGTTTATTATTTCCATGCAAGGAAAAATTGATATATGTGTCAGTGATAAAAGAGCAAAAGTAATGTTCAGAAGCTAGAAAGTTTTTACTAAGGTTTACAAATTATTGTGATGTGCCATTATTTAAAAATAATTATCAATGATATGATGTATTGCATATATGTGCAAAGCTATCACCAAACACCTTTGAGATTTGATAGATCATTTTAAATTTCATTTCCAGGTATATAACATCCAAGCATAGGAAGTTTATGATAAAAATCTATTTAATCAAAAGTCAACTTAAATTTAAAAAATTGAGCATCACTTGCGATGTTTTGAATGAGTTGAAAAGGAAAGTCTGCACCTATTAGAATTGCTTTATAGCCTCTTCTATTCCCATCAACATCCCTCTGTGAGAATGTTTCTCTGAGTGTTAGCATAACAAATGCTTGAATCAATTTAGATACACATTACTTTCTATGAGTAGCACTATTGTCAATGAAGTCTAGATTAAAGAAATTAATGAGTTTATTTATTATAAACCTAGATTAAATAATAAGTGAGTTCATGTATTACATTAATATTCATTGATAATATTCATTTAGTGTTTCTAGGAATTTTTAAAGGAGAACCAATATATTCCTCAAAATTTTCTATTTAGTTACAACTTTAGAATGACTAAAAGTATGTGTATAATGTTTTGTATATTGACCACTCAGACTTGTGATGAACAATGTATATAGATATTTCCTAATAGTATGACTTTTTATTATATTGAAAAATATGACTATTAGATCTAAGGAATAAAAACCTGTAACTCTTTATTATAAATGTACTTTTTTAAGAAGTTTTAGATTGTGGTGAATGGAGACTTTACAAAATGACCGTCATAGGTAATTGTTATTACTGATCTAGTAGATTTTAGTAAGTCAATTACAAGTGCTGTAATGGATTCAGAGTTCAATAGACATAGAAACATTTATATGAATGTTTCAATGGAAGGAATGAAACATAAAATCTTTTAGACTAGAGAGATGAAGTAGAGATAAATTTCTTTTTTTTTCTCTTTGGGAACTTTAAGAAAAAAAAGAGAAAATGAGAATTTCAAAGAGCACCTTTAATTTTTTCACACTTTTGCATAATAACTTTGCCAATAATGGTGGTATACAATTTTGATTCTTTAGAAGAAAAGATACAGATTATATTTGATTGCATTGAAATATTTTTCTTCCCACTGAAATTACCTAGTGGGTGCCTTGTATAAAAATTGATTCTTCCCTGTAATGCAGAATTGTGTATTTTTTAGTACCAATAAAAACAATACTACTAATATACTTTTGAATCTAGCTGAAGAGATGAATAAAACACTCAAATTATCTAGGAGAAAGCTCATTTTTTTCTCTTGATGTTAATGGTATACATTTTCTTATATAAAATTACACTGAATCAGAAGTCATTATCCCTGTGAATAATTATTACAATATTTTGAAAGCTAATTATGCTTTTGATATTCTACACTTGTTCAATTTTTACATGCATCAAATATTCTTTGTGTATTTTCCCTGTTTTATGTAGGATACTGAGAATAGATATATCATTTTGCAAATGGAAAATTTTGGCAAATTGTTAAAGAATATACCCCAAACCACTCAGACTCTGATGATGCTGAAAATGACTCCTAAGTCATTCTGATGACAATACTGTATTTCTACTATATTGTTTTGTCCAAGATTCCTTCTCACCATTATTTCATAAGTAGCTTTTCATGAAAGTAATATATACATATTGTTAAACATTAAAATATTAAATAAAATATTTATTTTTATTGTAGTCATTTGGCATTTGGTGTGATTTTGTTTCATTGTAACTGTTATGTGACTGGCTTTTCTTGATGAAATTTACTACTTGATACCAGATCAATATACATTACTTATTGGATAATTTACATTCTAGCCTGTCATCTTGAAACAAAATGGCAGTGATGAAGCTCTCCAAGGAGAAATGTTTTTTTTTTTAAATATAGTAACTAATATGAATGAAATATGACCTTTGGATAACAGTTACAAAGACATAATAGTGTTTTGTGTGAAGAAATTTCTCAAGCTACTTATGAAACAATTCTATTTTCCATATATTTTCTACATATGTAATTTTTTTCCTATAAGGTGTTAGATTGCTTGTGACATTTCTAATACATTTTTCATTTTCTCAAGGACCATGTGACATACCCCCCATTCTTACTAGAAGCAACAAATGAAGAAGTCGCTTTGATTTTTTCTTTTCACTCATTCCATAAACCATCAAGACACATCAGTTGCACCTATATAATGCTTTCCCTTCATTCTGTAAACTTGTTTTCTGCTAGAGCTAAAATCTTTTTCTTGGGCTATTATGGTGAACATTTAGGTCTGACTATCCAATTCAAGTAGCCATATGTGATATCTAGCTGGTTCAAATTATCACTATCTAAACACAAACTGCATTCTGGGGTCATTTAAAACTTAGGATGCAAAAAGAATATAAAATATTT
>PVLC010028202.1:6211-21330 GCA_004027655.1 Graphiurus murinus
TTGTAATCCCAGCATTCGGGAGGCTGAGACCGGAGGATCCGGGTTCGCGGCCAGCCTCAGCTACCTAGTGAGGCACTCTGCAACTTAGTGAGACTCGGTTTCAAAACAAAGAATAAAAAATAGGGCTGGGGGTGTAGCTCGGAGGTAGAATGCCCCTGAGTTCAATCCCCAGTACCGCAAAAAAAAATAAATAAATAAAAAAATAAAAAAAAAAATAAAGAATAAAAAAAAAAATAGGACTGGGAGTGTAGTTCAGAGGTAGAATGCCCCTGGGTTCCATCCCCAGTGCCACAAAAAATAAATAAATAAATAAAATAGGGCTGGGGTATAACTCAGAAGTAGAATGCCCTAGATTCAATCCCCAGTACCGCAAAAAAAAAAAAAAAGTATCCTCTAGGTCCCTTTTAGCCCTTACATATTATTATAATAGGTTCAGGTTTGAGACAAAGGTCTTTGAGTATCACTGGTGGCCTTGAAGAGCAGGAAATAGAAAAAGACTACACCAAGTTAAGACGAAAGTGACAGAATGGCAAGTACACTAGCGAATGGGATCAAATCTGCTATAAAGAAAAGAAGGAAAAGCACGTGAGTGAAATATGTATTCATCAGGTGGCTTGGAACACAACTCTATAATTATAAATAGGATCAAGTAGAGAAGCAAAAATTGAAAACTGAAGAAAAAGATAAAGTAATGATCCAAAGTTCTCTGTTAAACCAAGACTAAAAGATATTCAGATGAAAGGTAAATAGATGCCTCTTAAAAAGGAAAAAGGAAAGACTTTCTTTGGCTGAAAGAATAAAGAGAAGAAAGAAAATGAGTAGAGAAATAGATTTTAAGATAAGATGAACAAGAGTGCATGTCAGCTAATTTTCATTGCTGGGTAAGATACAGGAGCCCACGGTTTACTTTATAGTAGGTAAATCAGAGTAAAAGCCAAATAAGTAATGGAAGAGAAGACATTTCGTAGATTTCGACTGAAAAAAAGTGATGGGATAAATGTATTCACATGATACAAGAACATAAGTTTATCAGGCTCACCTGCCCTGTAAGTAATTTGTACCTTCTACTAGTAAAACTAGTTTTCTTGAAAAACTTATTTCTTCTTTCTTGTCAACTGACAATAGATTTAATGGACTGAGCTCATCCCAGATAGAGGATGAGATATTAGATGAGATACAAATTAGATATTAGATTAGACTCAGTCCTGACCAATCAATTTATTTCATTCTCTCTAGCCAGAATAGTTGATCATTGAGATCCTATACTGGAACTTTTGCTATGACTGCTGAAAAAAATACCATTTTTTTTCCCCACCAGGGCTGCTGGACTAGAAAGATATAAATCTAGAGCTGCTGGCATCCATCTACTCTCACTTCATAGCTGCCTCTCTGTAATAAAAGAAAATGAAACTAACAGAACAAAGCCTTATCAACATATTTGGGCCAATATGCAGCTGTGCCTTAAATAAGCTCAACCACTAAATTTCCATGGCAAGTATGCCAATCAACTCCTTTCTACTCATTGATCCATTTTACAGTTTTCTCGTCTCTATAATCAACACAGACCCCGCTACAACAAGTAGCATTTCCATGGAATACCCTTTAAGAATATAAGCATCCTGAGACCGGAGGATCCGGGTTCGAGGCCAGCCTCAGCTTCCTAGTGAGGCACTCCGCAACTTAGTGAGACCCGGTTTCAAAAATAAAGAATAAAAAATAGGGCTGGGGGTATAGCTTGGAGGTAGAATGCCCCTGGGTTCCACCCCTAGTACCGAAAAAAAAAAAAAAAAAAAGAATATAAGCATCCTTTATTATCCAAATTCTTCATTTCCAAAAAATGTAACCATCTTTTTTTTTTTTTTTTTTTTTTTGCGGTACTGGGGATTGAACTCAGGGGCATTCTACCTCTGAGCAATACCCCTAGCCCTATTTTGTATTCTTTATTTTGAAACCGAGTCTCACTAAGTTGAGGAGTGCCTCACTAAGTAGCTGAGGCTGGTTGCAAACCCGGATCCTCCGGTCTCAGCCTCCCGAATGCTGGGATTACAAGCGTGCCCCACCACGCCTGGCTAAATGTAACCATCTTAAAGAACCAAATACACGTGAATAAACTTCTAGTTATTTCCTTCACTACCTTGTTATCTTCTATACAAACTTGACAAATCAAGCAGATTCAAGTAAGGCAGTAATTCCCTTTTTTTTTTTTTTTTTCCCGATACTAGGGATTAAACCCAGGGGCATTCTACCTTCAAGCTATACCCCTAGTTCTATTTTTACTCTTTATTTTGAAACAGGGCCTTACTAAGTAGCTGAGGCTGGCCACAAACCCGGATCTTCTGGTCTCTGCCTCCCAAGTACTGGGATTACAAGCGTGCCACGCCCAGCTTAAGGCAGTAATTCCTGACATCTAAATTCATTATTCAAACTAAGAATTAAGTAGATTTGGATAATGAGAAATATCTATAATGCCAACTGTACAGAAATATGAAAAGGGATGTATGTCAGAAAACTGTACGTGAAGGCATAAATATATTAAAAATACGTTAAGAAAATTGGGCTTTTAGGACATCTTCAATTTTTCCTTTTACAGTTCTCACCAAAAATAAGTTTGACATATGCTGTCTCATTTAAGGAGAAGGAATAAACTATCACCTTTCAAATAAAAAAATTCAGGGCTAGAGAGCAAAAAATAAAATCTATGAGAATTCATTTTATGATAAAGATGATATTTCAACAGGAAAAAAGTAATTACTTGAGAATGATGTGGGGACAACTGACTGCAGGAATAAAACAAAACAATGCACATAAAGAACTAAGCCCATTACTGGCACTTACAAAGCAATTACTACTTGTGTGTGCGTAGGGGAGTACTGCGGATTGAATCAAGGGGCATTCTACCAATAAGTATACCCTACCCCCCTTTTTTAATTCAGTCATTCATTTCGTTTTTGTGTGTGGTGCTGGGATTGAACCCAGGGGCATCCTGAGCCCCATTTTATTTTTTGTTTTGAAACAGGGTTTCACTAAGTTGCTGAAAGTCTCCCTGTATGTGTGTTAAAATTTAATTTTCAAAAAATATATTAATGAGGGCCTGGTGTATAGATCAGTAGTAGAGCACTGGCCTAGCATGTGTGACGTGCCCTAGGTTCAATCCCCAGTATTACAAAATATATTTATATACAAAACACATATATGTATATATGCGTATATATATAATTTTATTGTTGTTGTTATGATGGTGGTACTAGGGTTGTCTTCCAACCTGCAATCCTCCTGTCTCAACCTCCCAATTACTGGGATTACAGGCATGCACCACCATGCCTGGCTTTATTCTTTTTTTTTTTTTTGAGACAGGGCCTCACTAAATTGCCTAGGCTGTCCTAAAACTTGAGAGCCTCCTGCTTTATCCTCCCAAGTACTGGGATTATAGGAATGAGTCATCATGCCCAGCCTACAATATCTTTTATAAAAAAATTATTTAATATTCTTTTTATTCCCTATCCCCATGAAGTCACTTCAGAAGTATATGCTAGCAGACGGGACCAATGTGGTCAGATAGCTGCTGTGGTCAAATTGGGTGTGGCTCACAGTAGGCCAGTTTATAATGTTATTCACTGGACTGAGTAAGGAGGAGATAATTAAAGGGGGGCACTCTGGTGAAAAGAAAACTGGGAATACATAGTTCCCTTTAAATTAGAAGTTCAGTTAAAAAGACAAAAAATAAGTAAACATTTTAAATGCAGTGCTCTGTGTATTAAAATTTAATTTTCAAAAAATATACTAATGAGGGCCTGGGGTATAGATCAGTAGTAGAGAGCTGGCCTAGCATGTGTGATGTGCCCAAGGTTCAATCCCCAGTATTACATATATATATATATATGTAATATATATGTGTATATATTACATATACATGTGTGTGTGTATATATATATATAGTTGTTGTTGTTATGATGGTGGTACTAGGGATTGAACCCAGGGGCACTGTACCCCAGTTCTTTTTTTGAAACACAGTATCACTAAGTTGCTGCAAGTCTAGCTAAATTGCTAAGGCTGGCTTCAAACCTTTGATCCTCTTGTCTCAACCTCCCAAGTACTGGGATTACAGGCATGCACTACCATGCTTGGCTTTTCTTTTGCTCTATTATCGATTTCTTCCCTCTGGCTCCTTCCCCACTCCCTCTCCTTCCACATACATATTACAATTGGCATTGGTAATTTCACATAGGTACATGTCAGTGGGGGTGTTTCCTTCTTTAATTCTCCCTCCTACCTCCTCCAACACCACCCTCCCTTATACCCTCCTGCATCACTTCACTGGGGCTTCTCCTCCTTTATCTAAAGTCCTTCTTTTATCCCGATTTCTCCCTAGCTTCCACATATGACAGAAAACATATGACCCCTCACTTTCTGTGACTGGCTAATTTCACGTAGCATGATGTTCCCCAGGCCCATCCATTTCCCTGCAAATAACATAATTTTGTTGGTACTGGGGATTAAACCCAGGGACATTCTACCTCTGAACTACACCCCCAGCTCCATTTTATTTTTATTTTGAAACAAGGTCTCACTAGGTTGATAATTCTCACTACTTGCTGAGGATGTCCTTGAACCTGTGATCCTCCTTGCCTCAGCCTCCCAAGTATTGGGATTACAAACATGCACCACCATGTCTGGCTTTAATTTTGTTCTTTACTGCCGAGTAATTTCCACTGTGTGTATATCCCATAATTTTGTAAACCATTCATCTGTTGATAGACACTTCTGTTGCTTCTATAATTTGGCTATGGTGAATTGTGTGGCTATAAATATGGATATGGATGTATCGCCGTAATATTCTGATTTCAGTTCCTCTGGAAAGGTACCCAGGAGTGGCATCACAGGATTATATGGTGGATCCATTCCTAGTTTTCAGAGGAATCTCCACACTGATCATAGTAGCTGCAGTAATTTGCAATCCCACCAACAGTGTATAAGAGTTTCTATTTCTCCACATCCTCACCAGCATTTGTTGTTTGAATTCCTGGTAATTGCCATTCTAATTGGGCTATTAGATGGAATCTGTGTAGTTTTGATTTGCAACTCCCTGACTATGAATGACATTGAACATTTTTATATATTTATTAGCCATTTGTATTTCTTCTTTTGTCAAGTGTCTATTTAGTTCAATAAACTGGCCTACTCTGAGCCCAATTTTTTATTGTTTTTTTTTTTGTTATTGTTATTTTTTTTTTTTTTTAGTGTTGTCTTATAAGTTCTTTGTATAGTCTAGATATTAGTCCTCTATCAGAGGAGTAGCTGGCAAAGATCTTCCATTCTGTGGGCTCTCTCTTTAGACTCTTGGTTTCCTTTGATGAACAGAAACTTGTTTTTAATTTAATACCATTCCATTTATTAATTCTTGTTCTAATTTCCTGAGTTTTGGAGGTCTTATTCAGGAAGTTCCTACCAATACCTGTATGTTGTTGGAATGTTGGTCCCCTGCCCTCCTCTAGTAATTTCAAAGTCTCTGGTCTAATTTCCAGGTCTTTGATTCATCTTGAGTTGACTCTTGTACAGGTTGGGAGGTTGGGATTTAATTTCATTTTTCTACAAATGGATAACCAGTTTTCCCAACATTTGTGGAAAAGGCTCTCTTTTCTCTAGTGTATGTTTTTGGCACCTTTGTCAAAAATCAATTGGCAATAAGTGTGTGGATTTTTTTTCTGTATTTTCCATTGTGTTCCATTGGTCTATGTGTCTGTTTTTGTGCCAATTACAGTGCTGTTTTTTTGTTTTTTGGTTTTTTTTTTTTTTTTTTTGCGGTTCTGGGGATTGAACTCAGGGGCATTCTACCTCCGAGCTATACCCCCAGCCCCTTTTTTTTTATTCTTTATTTTGAAACCGAGTCTCACTAAATTGCGGAGTGCCTCACTAGCTAGCTGAGGCTGGCCTCGAACCCGGATCCTCCGGTCTCAGCCTCCCGAATGCTGGGATTACAAGCATGTGCCACCACACCCGGCTTTACAGTGCTGTTTTTATTACTATAGCTCTGTAGTATAATTTGAAGTCAGGCAACATGATGTCTCCTGCATGGTTCTTCTTGCTGAGAATTGCTTTGGCTGTCCTGGGTCTTTTGTTTTTCCATATGAAATTTAGGGCTTTTTTTCTAGCTCTGTGAAGAATGACATTGGTATTTTGGTAGGGACTGCACTGAGTCTGTAGATCACTTTTGGTAGAATGGTCATTATGATAATATTTATTTTGCATATCCAAGAGCATCGGTGATCTTTCCCACTTATATGACCTTCTATTTCTTTCTTTAGTATTTTATAAATTTCATTGTAGAGGTCTTTACCTCTTTGGTTAGATTTATTCCTACGTTTTTGTTTGCTTGTTTGTTTTAGGTTATTGTGGATGGAATTGTTTTCCAGATTTCTTTTTCAGTGGATTCATGGTTGGCGTATAGAAAAGTTACTGATTTTTACAGATTGATTTTTGTATTCCACTAATTTCCTGAATTTCTTAATCAGCTCTCAAAGTCTTTTGGTTGAAATTTTGGGGTTTTCTAAGTATAGGATCATGTCATTTGCAAATAGAGATAATTTCAGTTCCTCTTTTCCTATTTGTATTCCTTTGATTTCCTTCTCTTGGTTTATCACTTTGGTTTTTTGTTTTGTTTTGTTTTGTTTTGCGGTACTGGGGATTGAACTCAGGGGCATTCTACCTCCGAGCTATACCACCAGCCCTATTTTTTATTCTTTATTTTGAAACCGAGTCTCACTAAGTTGCGGAGTGCCTCACTAGGTAGCTGAGGCTGGCCGCGAACCCGGATCCTCCGGTCTCAGCCTCCCGAATGCTGGGATTACAAGCGTGCGCCACCACGCCCAGCGGTTTATCACTTTGGCTAGAGTTTTGAGTACAATATTGAAAAAGAGTGGTGACAGTGGCATCCTTGCCTTGTTCCTGAACTGAAGGTTATTTTCAACAGAAAAGAAAGTATCCCTTCTCCTTTATATTTACCTAATCACAGGGGTCTACTGATGAATGTTAGTAACTGGAATCATATTCTCACTCAGTAGCAATATGACTAAATAAGGTAAATATACATTTAAAAAATAAAAATTAAGCTGGGCATGATGGTGCACGCTTGTAATCCCAGCATTTGGGAGGCTGAGACCGGAGGATTCGGGTTCTCGGCCAGCCTCAGCTACAAGGCACTCCTCAACTTAGTGAGACTCTGTTTCAAAATAAACAATAAAAAATAGGGCTGGGGTTATAGCTTGGGGGTAGAATGCCCCTGAGTTCAATCCCCAGTACGACAATAAATAAATAAATATAAAAAATAAAATTGCCAGGCATGGTGGTGCGCACTTGTAATCCCAGTACTTGGGAAGCTGAGACTGGAGGATTGCAGGTTTGTGGCCAGCCTTGGCTACTTAGTGAGGCCCTCTGCAACTTGGTGAGACCCTACTTCAAAAATAAATAATAGTAGCTGGGCGTAGTGGCGCACACTTGTAATCCCAGCACTTGGGAGGCTGAGACTGAAGGATCCGGGTTCACGGCCAGCTTCAGCTACCTAGTGAGGCCCTCCGCAACTTAGTAAGACCCGGTTTCAAAATAAAGAATAAAAAATAGGGCTGGGGGTATAGCTCGGTGGTAGAATGCCCTTGAGTTCAATCCCCAGTACCGAAAAAAATAAAATAAATAATATAATAGTACTGGGGGTGTAGCTCAGAGGAAGAATGCTCCTGGGTTCAATTCCTAATACTGCAAAAAAAGTTTAACCTAACTCCACTATTTAAAAAAAAAAAAATTCAAAGAAAATATCCACTTGAAAAAACATTACTAACTTGCCTACTGCTGTAAATATCATGAGGGGAAGGCCATTAAACATTTTAAACTTATTTTAAATACAGAACTATGAGAAAGTAGTGCACAAGAACTAATACTCATTCTTTAGTGTTTATAATAAAAAATATCCCACAGCCGGGCGTGGTAGCACATGCTTGTAATCCCAGCATTTGGGAAGCTGAGACCAGAGGATCCGGGTTCACGGCCAGCCTCAGCTACCTAGCGAGGCATTCCGCAACTTAGTGAGACCCTGTTTCAAAATAAAGAATAAAAAATAGGGCTGGGGGTGTAGCTCAGAGGTAGAATGCCCCTGAGTTCAATCCCCAGTACCACCACCAAAAAAAAAAAATCCCACAAATAAATTAACAAATTAATAGAGCCATATGCATAAATTTATATCTTATTTAGATATGCAAACATTTTGATTTATTTAAACCTTGCAAACTACATATTTTTAGTATTTATTGGTGCATTATAATCATACATCTTTGTTAGGTACAAGCTGGTAGACATGCACACATCTCTCATTTAACCCTTCCACAATTCCTGTCCATTCCCTCCCCGCTCCCTCCTTCTCATGTTCAGGTTAGTGATTGACTTTAATATGTTTGTGAATGTACATCCTGTGCATTAGAGTGTTTTCCTCCCCCCTCCATCACCTTCAGTTAGGTCACCTTCTTTGCTCATATTAAGTTTCTCCTTCTTTGTCTAGAGTCCCTCTTATGACCCACTTTCTCCCTAGCTTCCACATATTAGGGAGAGCATACGATTTTTTACTTTTTGTGACTGACTAATCTCACTTAACATAATGTTTTCCAGCTCCATCCATTTCCCTGCAAATGACATGATTTTGTTTTTCTTTATGTCTGAGTAAAATTCCATTGTGTACATATCCCATAGTTTTATAATCTATTCATCTGTTGATGGACATCTTGTCTGGTTCCATAGTTGGGCAACTGTAAATTGTGTGGCTATAGATACACATGCATTAGTCTGGTAGTTTGGTTTCTATTCTCTTAGGTAGATACCCAGAATTGGTATTGCTGAATCATATGGTAGGTTCACTCCCATTCGTCTTGAGGATCCTCCATACTGTTTTCCAAAATTGTGCTCATCTACAATCCCAACAATGTATTAGGATTAGTACTTCTCTACACCCTTGCCAGCATTTGTTGTTTGTTTTTAATGATTGCCATTCTAATTTGGCTTAGGTGAAATCTCAGGGTAGTTTTGATTTGCATCTCTCTGATTGCTAATGATGTTGAACATTTCCTCATACATTTATTGGCCATTTGTATTCTTTTATGAAGTGTCTATCTAGATCACTTGCAAACTATGTAATTAACAGTAATTTTCCCCCTAAAAGCCCACAAATATATTTTTCACAAACTGATATCTTCTTCTTAAGCACACAGCTAGATTTCCCAACCTTCCTTAAGGTTACTTGTGGCCATGTGACATTACTAGGCAGAGGTAATGTACATTCCCTCCAGGGTGTGTTAATAAAAGTCCTTAGTCTGCTGGAAGAATAAAGAGATCCAGGGAAAACCTTAAAAGCCCTAAGCGATATGGAGCCTCTAAATGGAGAGTTGTTAGTTCCCAAATGACCACATGGAGAAGAATACCCATCACCTCACCATTCACCTGCATTGGACTATGATGTAATTGAGAAATAAACTTTAATTATGTAGAGCTGCTGCTCTTTGGGGATTGTTTAAGTTATAGCAGTTAGCCTACCCCAATGCTCTACTATAAAACTTTTCCAAACCTTCTCCTGTAAAGAATACTATAAGGAAATTCCTCTTATATTGAGTCCATCAGTAAGTACTACAGGACTACCTTTAAAATATAACCTGAATCTACCTTTTTTTTTTTTAACCATTCCCATCTCTATCACCTGGTTCAAAAGCCTACTTTCTTTTTCTTACTTGAATTAGTGAAAAAGAGTGATATCGTTGCTTTTGTCATTGCTCTACTAGCCTATTTTCCACACAGCAGTCACCCTTTTTAAAGGTAAATCAATCATGTCACTTTCCTATTCAAAGCTTTTAATGGCTTTTCCTTACAATTAAAGAAAACAACCCTCTTACTGTAGTCTAAAAGTCCTACATCTACCTAAAAGAACCTCTCAAAGTTCATCATCTCTCTGAAAAAGGAGAAACCCTAGATGAGCAAAGAAATTGACTTAACTGAGGGGGATAGAAGGGAGGGGGGGACACCCTAATGCACACGATGTACTTTCACAAATATATCAAGGTTAATTACTAAACTGAACTTGAGAAGGAGGGAGGGCGAGGGAGAGGAGTGGGAATAGGGGAAGGGGTTAAATGATAAATGTGTGCATATATGCCTTTATCAGCTTGTACCTAACAAAGATATATGATTACAATGCACCAATTATTATAAAAATAAAAAATAATAATTAAAAAAAGTTCATCATCTCTCACTCCACTCCAGCCTCAGAGATCTTTTTCTGTGTTTAAGTTTATTTCTGCTTCAGAACCTTTCCACTTGCTTCATGTTTCCCCTGCCTGGACCTTCTTTCATTTCACTAAAGATTCTATTCAAGTGCTCAGTTTTTCCTCACTCACTAATCTATATAAGATAATCCTCTAACCCCGCCCCCATCACTCTATGCCCCTTATCCTGATTTACGTGTAATGAGAGAATCTGATGCATTACCTAAAATTATTTGGGCTTTCTGGTTTATTTATTGTGACAACCCCATTAAAAAGTAAATGGATTCATCTTTCTCATCATGAGTATCCACAATTCCAAAATATATTTGTTGAAAAGTTAAACAAATTAAAATACACATTAATACACCTTAGTAACCATTTTTATTGCTTAAGGTAATCATTTCATTAAACTTCACTACAGTTTTTCCCCTTTTTCCAACAGTTTGTTTTTTAGTGGCACTGGAGATTAAACCCAGGGGATTCTACATTCATCCACAGCCCCAGACCAATTTTACTTTTTATTGGGAAACAGTATCTTGCTAAATTGCTGAGGCTGGCTTCAAACCTATGACCCTCCTGCCTCAGCCTCCCAAGTACTGTGAGTACAGGCGTGTGCCACAACACCCAGCCCAACGGACTTTCTCATCTATTTTCATGCATGTGTGCACACTGTTTTTTTTTTTTTTTTTTTTTTATTTCCTCCAAAAGCTGTTCTCAACAATAATCTGACGTCTACCTTTTTTCTTTCTTTTTTTTTTTTTTTTTTTTTTTGCCGTCCTGGGGGCCCAGGAACATTCTACCTGAGCTACATCCCCAACTCCATTTTTTATTCTTTTGTTTGTTTGTTGTTTGGGGGGGGTTGTTTATTTGTTTGGTACTGCAGGTGGAATCCAGGGGCCTTCTACCTGTGAGCTATACCTCCAGCCCTATTTTATTTTTTTATTTTGAAACAGGGTCTCACTAAGTTGCTGTAGCTGACTTCAAACCTGCGATCCTCCTGTCTCAACCTCCTAAGTACAGGAATTACAGGCATGCGCCACCACACCCAGTTTATTCTTTCCTCACTAAGTAGCTGAGGCTGGAAGGAAAATTCAGTCCTCCAGTCTCAGCCTCTCAAGTACTAGGAATACAAGCATGTGCCACCACACCCAGCTGACAATGCCTACGTTTGAAAAGGGCAAGTAATCAAAGTTCTTTCCTAAGGAGGTAATCATCAATGATACTGATTCAGTAAACATGTTTAGTAATATAGACAGAGGAGTAGAATTTAGAAATGGAAATTAACTGTTTGCCATTTCATCAAGTTATCTTTAACCTAAGGAATACTGCTAAATGACGAAGTTTCTATAACCCTACTAAAGAAAAAAGAAGTTATTAGAAAATTAAATCTACAAACCATGAAGAATAGATAAGCTGTTACAGTCATAAGTTAATATTCGTATAGTAAAATATTAGTAAATAACAAAAAAGTCAGGCATGGTGGCACACATTTGTACTTGGGAGGCTGAGATTGGAGGATCACAGGTTCACGGCCAGCCTCAGCTACTTAGTGAGGTCCTCCACAACTTAGTGAGACCCTGCTTCTAAAGAAAGAATTAAAAATAGGGGTGGGGGTATAGCTCGGAGGTAGAATGCCCTTGGTTCAATCCCCAGAACCGCAAAAAATAAATAGGTAAATAAATAAAAGAATAAACCAGGCATAGTGGCACACATCTATAATCCCAATAATCGGGAGGCTGAGACAGGAGGATTCCAGGTTTGAGGAAAGCCTCAGCAAGTACTGAGATTCTTATCAACCTAAGGAGACTGTTTCAAAATAAAAATAAAGTAAGGCTGGGGGTATAGCTCGGAGGTAGAATGCCCCTGGGTTCCATCCCCAGTACTACCAAAAAAAAAAAGTATTGATATCAAAATAGCTAAACTATGCCAAGCAAAACCAGACACAAAAAGCACATAAGTATGATTACACCAACAACAGACAAGACAACCTACAGTGGCAAAAATCAGTAAGTAAAGCTGAAGTAGGGAAGGAGGCATTGACTGAAATAAGAGGGAACTTTCTAGGGCTCATTGAAATTTTCTGTATCTTATTTTTAGTAGTAGTTATACCAGTATATACTATTTTATTTTCTGGTGGTACAGAGGACTAAATCCAACAGCTTTCTACCTCTGCAACTGCACCCCCACTCCTATTTTATTTTATTTTGAAGTAGAATCCCACTCAATGTCTGAGACTGGCCTCAAATCTGAGATCCTCCTGTCTCAGCCTCCCAAGTACTGGGATTACAGGTGTGTGCCACCACACAATTGAACACTTAAAACTGGTGCATTTTAAGCCTCCTGTCTCAGACTTCCAAGCCTGTAATCCCAGTACTTGGAAGTCTGAGACAGGAGGATCGCAGGTTCAAAACCAGCATCAGAAAATTAGTAAGACTGGCAGCAACCTAGCAAGACCCTGTTTCAAAACAAAAAATAAAAAGGCCTGGAGGTATAGCTCAGAGATAGAATTTCCCTGTGTTCAGTCCCTAGTACCACAAAAAAAAAAAAAAAAAAAAAAAAAGATTGATGCATTTTATTGTATCTTAATTGTACCTTACTTAAAATAATTTTTTTTGGCAGGGCGTGGCAGTGCACACTTGTAATCCCACTACTGCAGTACTTGGGAGGCTGAGACAGGGGGATCTCAGGTTCACAGCCAGCCTCAGCTACTTAGTGAGGTCCTCCGCAACTTAGTAAGATCCTGTTCCAAAATAAAGACTAAAAAATAGGGCTGGAGGTGTAGCTCAGAGATAGAATGCCACTGGGTTCAATCCCCAGTACCACAAAAAAATAACATAAAATAAAAAAATAATAAGTTTTTGGAATTTTATTGATGCATTGTAAATACATATTGTAGTGAGATTCAAATTGATACATTCATTTATACACACAACATCTCTTGGTGTGTTTCCCTCTGCACCCCACCCCACTTCCCCGTTCTCCCTCCTCATACATGCTAGTGAGATTAGAAGTGATACTTCATATATGAATATAGCCATTATTTGGTTCATTTCTTTACTTAAGTCTCCTTTTTCCCCTTCCCTCCTCCCTCCTCTGGTCCCCTTTTACTCTCTTACTCATCTCTCTCTTCATTTTCATGAGGTCCCCTTTCCTTCTTTTTTTTTCCAGCCTCCATATATGAGAAAAAACATTCAATCCTTGACTTTCTGACACTGGATCCTCAGACGAATGGGAATGAACCTACCATATGATCCAGCAATACCACTTCTGGGTATCTACCCCAAAGAATGGAAACCAAATTATCAGACCGATGCATGTGTATCTATGTTTATAGCTGTACAATTCATAATTGCCAAACTATGAAAATAGCCAAGATGTCCATTGACAGATGAATGGATTACAAAACTATGGGATATGTACACAATAGAATTTTACTCAGCCATAAAGAAGAACAAAATCATGCTATTTGCAGGGAAATGGATGCAACTGGAAAACATTATGTTAAGTGAGATTAGTCAGTCACAAAGAGTAAAAAAAATACGTTCTCCCTAATATGTGGATGCTAGGGAGATGATGGGGCATAACAAGGACTCCAGATGAAAAAGGAGAAACCCTAGATGAGCAAAGAAGTTGACTTAACTGAAAGTGATGGATGGGGTTGGGGGGGTGGGGTGGGAAGGGGGCACCCTAATGTACATGATGTATTTTCACAAATATATCAAAGTCAATCACAAACTGAATTTGAGAAGGAGGGAAGGCAAGGGAGTGAGGTGCGAATTGGGGAAGGGCTTAATTGAGAAATGTGTGCATATATGCCTTTATTAGCTTGTACAATGCACCAATTAAATATATATATTAAAAAATGCCGGGCGTGGTGGCGCACGCTTGTAATCCCAGCATTCGGGAGGCTGAGACGGGAGGATCCAGGTTCTCGGCCAGCCTCAGCTACCTAGTGAGGCACTCCGCAACTTAGTGAGACCTGGTTTCAAAATAAAGAATACAAAATAGGGCTAGGGGTATAGCTCAAAGGTAGAATGCCCGAGTTCAATCCCCAGTACCGCAAAATATATATATTAAAATAAAATAAAACTCAGTATTTGTGGCAGGTTATTCAAAACTATTCACTTTCTACCCTCATGTCCACTGGAGATACATACTGCTCCAACCCTGGAATATGAGCTAAGCCATTACTTAGTTTAGAGAGTGGGAGGTGAAATGCTTGGCCAGCTGGATATGCTTTCTTACACTTATGCAATCACCATAAAAGAACATGCCTCATCTAGCCTACTGATCCCAGGAGGAAGATAAGATACATGGACTAGAACTGCTGTCCTAGCTGACCCACACATTCATAACCATGGAATAAATACTTATTGTTGTAGCCATTGGAGATTTTGAGGTTGTTAAACCATAATAGCTAAACTAATACAATATTATTAGTCACCAGATAAATGCAAATCAAAATCAGTGAGAGACTATCAAGCCTTCATTAAGATGGTTTATGTTAGCCGGGCGTGGTGGCGCACGCTTGTAATCCCAGCATTCGGGAGGCTCAGACCAGAGGATCCGGGTTCGAGGCCAGCCTCAGCTACCTAGTGAGGCACTCCGCAACTTAGTGAGACTCGGTTTCAAAAATAAAGAATAAAAAATAGGACTGGGGGTATAGCTCGGAGGTAAAATGCCCCTGAGTTCAATCCCTGGTACCGCAAAAAAAAAAAAAAAAAAAAAAAAAAAAAAAAAAAAAAAAAAAAAAAAAAAAAAAAAAAAAAAAAAAAAAAAAAAAAAAAAAAAAAAAAAAAAAAAAAAAAAAAAAAAAAAAAAAAAAAAAAA